>MCJB01014711.1:202048-283955 GCA_002018475.1 Nicotiana obtusifolia
CCCCAAAAAAAAAAAAGTAAACCCATAAATCTATATTCATTGAATACAAAACCTCCACCTTCAGAATCACTCCATTGCACCACTCCTTCAACCCCCCATCGAGAACTAAAAGGCAAGCAATTCAAAAAATAACTCAAATTGATGCAACCCAGAAGGTGGAGCAAAGAGCAGATAGGTCTATAACAGTGGAGTTATGGAGTTGTTGTATAGGGGTAATCAGATAGAGGCTGGTTTTAGAAAGACTGAGGAGGACGACTGCTGTTTGTTTTGGCAGGGAAGAATGGTGGTTCTGTGTGTATATCAAGATGGAGCTGCTTCTCCAATGTTTACAAAAATACTTCATGGTGAAGGTGCAATGAGGAGCTAGAGGTGATGGCATCAGTGGCTATGGTGGTGGTGTAACGGCGGTGGCAGAGAGAAACCGAAGGAGAGAGAATTCGAAAAATAAAAATTAAGAAATTATGTATCTGCAGTCTCTCTTAAGTGGCGTGGTACATGCAAGTGGCCACACCAGCAACTTGTATCTAGTTGACACATTTTCAACTAGCATCGAGTGTTCAATAGGTACAAGTTTTAGTATAGGTGTCTCAAGTAAAAGATACGGACAAGTTTAAGTGGCCACGTATGTATTCAGTAGAAACAAAATATATTAACATAATAATATCAACAGTGCATGTATATTAAGCATAGTATAGTGACACATTATGATGTTTCAAATAGTTTATCTTTAAAGTAAAAAGTTGAGACTATCATCTGAAATATTTGCAAGTAGAATCCGTGCATCATGTAGGAAAGTTTGAGTATAAGCAGGATATAAATTCAGCAAGTGTAAGTACAAATAATTACTGTTCAAAGATGTCACCAGCCTCCCTGGCAGCCAGAACTGTTTCCTTTGCCCCAAGAGCTGGTTGCTTTACCCCACGCATCACTCGGTCCATCACTTGTTTCTTTTGATTTGTTCACATCCTCCGTATTGGATTTGTTTGCAGTCCAAGCTGTGGTCGCATTTCCTGAAGCAGCTCCCTGGTTCCAGCTTGTTCCCATGCCATTCTGATCCTCCTTTCCACTAATAGTTGTCTGCTGACCCCCTCCCTGACTGCCAGAACTGTTTCCTTTGCCCCAAGTGCTGGTTGCTTTACCCCACGCATCACTCGGTCCATCACTTGTTTCTTTTAATTTGTTTGCAGTCCAAGCTGTGCTTGCATTTCCTGAAGCAGTTCCCTGGTTCCAACTTGTTCCCATGCCATTCTGATCTTCCTTTTCACTAACAGTTGTCTGCTGACCCCCTCCCCCAGAACTGTTTCCTTTGCCCCAAGAGCTGGTTGTTTTACCCCACGCATCACTCGGTCCATCACTTGTTTCTTTTGATTTGTTTGCAGTCCAAGCTGTACTCGCATTTCCTGAAGCAGTTCCCTGCTTCCAACTTGTTCCCGTGCCATTCTGATCCTCCTTTTCACTAACAGTTGTCTGCTGAACCCACCCTGAAGATGTACCTCCCGTAGTAGCAGTAGAAGTTTTCCAACTATTTCCTGCAGTATTCCAACTGGTGGCACTAGTACCACTTCCACTCCCATTCTTTTCAGAGTCGAATCCTTTCTTCCATCCACCATCATTAGCGTTACCTCTAGTATCAGCAGTCTTCCAGCTCCCTCTGTCATTGTTACCTTGACTCCAACTGCCCTTGTTAGACTTCCATCCCTCAGCATCACTGCCTGACTCTTTGCTCCAACCATAGGGTTTATCTTCCTGCGAATCGGTTCTATTTTGCCATTCACCACTTTCATCCCTCCTTCCACGCCCTCTACCACGAAATCCTCCCCCATCCGATCCTCTACCTCTAAAACCTCCCCTGTCCCCTCTACCTCGAAAACCTCCCCTTCCTCCAAAGCCACCGCGATCTGAACCACCCCTACCTCCGTATCCACCTCTATCTGATCCACCACGGCCTCCCCTCCAACTACCACCTCTTCCCCAGTCACCATAAGAATCAGATTGCTGGTCGTTGCCACCAAAACCACTGCCAGAATTCCAGTTACTTTTGCTGCTCCAGGAATCTTGATTTCCAACGGCATCATCCTTTCCGCTCTTCCACAAATTACTTTGACCCCATCCTGTAGATGAACCTCCATCTGAAGTTCTTTTACCACTCCATGGATCATTTTGATTTTTCCCACTGGCATCTTGTTCGACTGGAGATTTGTTCCATGCAGAGTAGTTTCCTGCTGACTCTTTATGCGCGATCTTGTTGTCCCAACCAGCTGACTGCTTGCTCCCAGATTCAACAGATTTTTTATCCCAATCAGACTGGTTTCCACTAGAACCTCCTACCTCCTTTGAGACTGAATTCTTATTCCAACCAGAAGACCATCCTTCGTTTGATGGTTTGGAGGCATTCCAACCACCACCACTCTGGAAATCAGATGATTGATTACCAGCAATACTGGTGTCTTTATTATCGACTGCAGCTTTGCTATTCCAGGCAGAGGAGCTTCCTGCTGAGTCTTTCTGAGTGATCTTATTGTCCCAACCAGCTGACTGCTTGCTCCCAGATTCACCAGATTTTTTGTCCCAATCAGACTGGTTTCCACTAGAACCTCCTACCTCCTTTGAGGCTGAATTCTTATTCCAACAAGAAGACCATCCTTCATTTGATGGTTTGGAGGCATTCCAACCACCACCACTCTGAAAATCAGATGATTGATTACCAGCAATACTAGTGTCATCATTAACTTTTCCCCAACCATGTTCCTGTGAACTACTCCAACTAGACTGGTTCCCCTTAAATTCTACATTACTAGAATTATTATTGCCTTCACCTTCAGTAGTCCAGCTACTAGACTGTCCTTGATTAAAAGATCTTCCTCTACCACTTTGATCTCGACCCCCTCGCCAACCACCTCGTCCTCTCCTGCCACCTGATCCACGACCTCCATCAAATTGTCTTGGCTTTCCCCAGCTCCCTTCTTGGTCCATACCACCACCCCAGCTACTAGATCCACCATCTTGCTTATTCCAGTCATTCTCTGCCTTTGCATCAGATTGCTTACTCCAAGATCCACCTTCACCTTCACTTTTCTTCCAAGAAAATCCAGCATCTTGCTGGCTCCACGAAGCATTGTTATCTGGCTTTTTCCAGCCATATCCATCATTTTTCTTTTTCCAGTCAGTCTCTGCAGTGGCATCAGATTGTTTAGTCCAAGAGGATCCACCTTCACCATCACTTTTCTTCCAAGAAGATCCAGCACCCTGCTGGCTCCACGAGGTTTTGCTATCTGTCTTATTTGATACACCATCTTGCTTTTTCCAGCCAGTCTCTGTATCTGCATCAGATTGCTTACCCCAGGAAGATACTCCCGCTTGCGCACCCCAAGAGGATCCACCATCACTTCCAGCATCCTGCTGGCTCCAAGACGTTTTTCTATCTGTCTTGTTCACTCCACCATCTTGCTTTTTCCAGTCAGTCTCTGGATCTGCATCAGATTTCTTACCCCAAGAAGATCCAGCATCGTGCTTGCTCCATGAGGTTCTGCCCGAATCATCAATTTTCTCTTGTTTTTGCACAGATCCCCAGGGATCATCCATAACCTTCTCGGTGCTCTCTTGATGTGATTCAACCTTTTTGCCCCAGCCGTCAGACACAGCTCTAGTAGCGCCAGTAGTAGAAGTACCTTTCGCCCAACCATCAGGTTTTGTCCAGCCATCATCTTGCCCAGAGCCAGCAACAGCAGGAAAGGCAGGCCAAGAACTCCTGCACAAAAATTTTACCGATATCAGGTTGTATTGAGTATCAACGATATTCAAAAATAATGGTAGGAAAAAAAACACCCATCTTTTCAGTGTCAAATGAAATCAAAAGAAGTAAAATCTGTAGCGCTATATGCAACAGTAAATCACAAAATTCATACGGCGGAAATGTCGAGTGGAAGTCTGAAGAGTAGTTGCATAAAAAGTAAAACAGCATGAATTAGAGCTTTTCTTAAGAAGCCAAATGGAGATAATGGAGCAGAAGACACACAGTCTTAAGCACGAATCTCATACGATATTGAAGGAGGCAGAATCAAGTTTCATACTAATATTGTGAGTTTGGCTATCCAAGTAATTGTTAGTTTTATCTTTTTGATATTAGCGCCTTCACTCATGCTAGTGCCTCGTAAGGCTATTTTTTTTGTTACTCTTCTCTGTCTTCCCCCATTCCTTCTTAACCTCAACCCCCCCAACCCCAAAGCAAAAAATCCTGCAACCTATCAAGCTTTTCATAACCTGTCCAGTAAATATGTTTCAAAAGTACGTGAGCTGATAAATATGAGTTTTTAAAACTTTTAAGATGATAGAGAAAACATCACCTCCTTGTTTCATTGATGCTAAATATAGGCAACATAATCACTGGTGTACAAAGAAAATAAACACTCCTTATGGCGTTGGCCTATGGAAGAATATCAGCAAGCACTCGGATGAGTTCTTTCAAAATATAACCTTCAAGGTTGGGAAAGGAGATCATGTTAAATTCTAGAAAGACAAGTGGCATGGAGATAATGCGCTGATGGACATATATATCCCAATCTATACCAGATTGCACTCAACAAGGAATCCACTGTTGCTCAGAACAAAGAAAATGGCACATGGTGCCCCCTGTTCAGAAGGAACCTACAGGACTGGGAGATTATTGACCTACTAGCTATGTTCAACTCTTTAGAAGACCACATCAGTGATGATCAGCAGCCAGACAAACTCAGATGGGAACACTCTAAGGGGGGCAAATACACAGTCCAAGATGGTTACAAACATTTTTATTCCCAGAATGGTATGATAGATAGCTGGCCTTGGAAACATATCTGGAGAACTAAGGAACCTACCAAGGTGAATTGCTTCACCTGGATAGCTATAAAGGGGGTATGTCTCACTCAAGACAACTTTAGCAAGAGGAATATTATACTTGTTAACAGATGTTACATGTGTCGACAAAATTCAGAAAGTGTCAATCATCTTTTCCTCCATTGCACAGTTGCAAGTGAAATCTGGAATCTCTTCTTCTCTAGTTTTGGTCTGGAATGGACAATAAAGCAAGCATATGAAAGTTGGTGTTTCTGGAGAGTTGACAAAGCCATCAAGAGGATCTGGCGAATGGTTCCAGCAGTAATTTATTGGTGTATCCAGAAATCAGAGGTGTTTTGATGGCATCTCAACTCCAACCTACTCCCTCAAGACTACATGCTTAGCTAACCTATTTAGCTGGATTTATCTTTCCCCTGTAACTAGTGAAGATCACCTTGTGGATTTCATTAGCTCCCTGTTCTTAGCATAGATTTTTGTACTGGAGCTAGTTATCTACCTTTTTGAACCTTTTGCATCTTCTTGATGCCTATTAATGAATCACCCTTACTTCATCAAAAAAAAAAAAAAAAGGGGGAAATTCATAGGACAGAACAAGTGAAGATTTGAATTAAACTCTTCATAACAATACTTTTAGCATAAGAAGAAAAATAAGCGGCAAATTATCCCTTCCCAAATAACACACATGATTTTATCTTCTTTTTTTTTACAAGTATGGAACGCAAATGCATACATTTCAATCTTAGAGATGAAATAACAGATGCATGAATCAACATCTACAGAAGCAAGAAATGGATATACTGTTCTACATAGATACTACTTAGAGATGTATGAACAGGAAAACAAAAAGTAAATAATAGTAACAACTTCAAACCTTTCAGGTAAACAAAGCAGTAAATATGAGCAACGATTTTTAAGTTTTGAACTAGATCTTTTCTTGATAACTCTTTTACTATACCAAGAAAATAAGTAGACAATTTAACCCTTCCTAAAAGATAGGCATTATTTTAGCTCCTTTTTTTGTTTGAACTTTTTAAGTATGGCAAGCAGATGCAAGCATCCCCATCTTTAGACACTTTGCCATACAGTGATTGACAGGTACATGAATCAACTTCTAAAAAAGCAAGAAATAGAAATACCTTTCTACATAGATACTACTTCTAGATGTAAGAACAGGAAAACGAACAATAATATTAGCAATGATTTTTAACCTTTCAGCAGAGGATGATGCTCCTGCATTCTCAGTGTCACCCTCAGTTTCTGTGGCCCCTTGAACCATCCAATCTGCCAAAAAGATAAAAGAAGTAGAACGATAAGTCACAACCTTAAAACTTGATAAATTTGTTAGTTAGGCTGAATCTCATCAACTGCACTACTCGACACTAATCAATAAATTGTACTGTGGATAGTACTCCCTTTTAAGGAAAGAGTAATTCCAACGAAGTGAAGAACGAAAAAGGATAAAAGTACAGACTCCATACTTATGAAAGGAGAAGTATGGATCTACAGAAAATTAGACATTATATAACAAGAGAGACAACCAATATAAAAAGAAAACTAAAACACAAAAATACATATTAAAAAAAACAAAAGAAGGCTCTGCAATCAGATACATCCATGTAGAAGGGTATGTTCCACAGCAGCAATAAATTTCACATAGGGAAACAGGTTATAATTGACAGACATGCTCATGGAGTGGGCTTGTGGAAGCGCATTTGAAACATCTGAGATGATTATTAAAAATAACATACACTTCACAATGGGTAATGGCATGAGGATAAAAATTTGGCAGAAGATATCCCCCAATATAATTTGGCAGTAAATACTAAAGCAACAGCGGCACAACATCACAAAGAGGATGGGAATTATCTTTTAGGAGAAACTGTGAAGATTAGGAATAGGGAAAGTCACCAATCTGCTGGGAAAATAGAAGGGGTCAGAATATGTCTAGAGGAAGAAGATGTAGTGAAATGAGTAATGAGAATACCAAAGGGATCAAAATACACCATCAAGTCTGGATATAGAAATTTGTGCAAAGGCAGAATACTGTTATGCAGTGGCCTTGGTAGATGATCTGGAAGAGCAAAGCATCAGTTAAGGTGGGCAATTTTTGTTGGATAACTGCACATGAGCATGCTTGACACAATCAAAATTACAAAGGACCGGAATGGTGTTGTGCAGCAGAAGCTCCACGTGTGAGAAAATGAGGAAGAAGTGAGTCACCTCTTTATACACTGTCAGGCAGCCAGAAAGTTGTGGTGCATGTTTCTCGGCTTATACAATCAAAAGAGGGCAATGCCAAAGACAGTCGAGGAACTACTATGTTGCAGAAATGGAAGAAGATAGTACAAGAGAAGTGGAAGACATAAACGACCATCCCTGCATGCATTTTGGACCAGTTGGGTGGAAGGGAACAGAGATGCTTTGAAGGCTTAGTTAACTCTACATAAACTTAGAAACTCATGATTATATCTTTTCACTTTTGGTGAAAGATGGCAGATGTATGATGTCAACTCTTTACTTGAATTCCTCAGTCACTAGAGCTTTTGTTTTGTATGTAGCTGCACCTATTTGGTGTTGTCTCTCTGGAATAAAATTACTTTTACTCATCCAAGAGAAGGAGCAAAATGCTTCCTACCTTGAGAATCATCCTGTGTTCCAAGCAGGTCAAAAGGTTTTGCAGAATCACCATCGACCCTATTGTTGAAAGTAAAGAGAAAATTAAAAGAAATCAAAGTGAAAAAAAGTAATTGAACGCTTCTCCTTCAATTTATTCAGGTAAAGAAATTGTACCCAAGAGACGTGACAGAACTCTTTCCATGAACTTCTGCCAGGTGTTCAGATTTAACTACAATGACAGAATGTTTAGTGACAATTTCCCACATAACATTAAAAGACGATGCAAGGAAATGTACAAACCTGTAAGAATTTTTTGCCGGGAATCAAGCTTTACTGTAACATCAGAACGTCGAATAGCTACTACACGACAAAGATATCCCTTCAAAGGCCCCACTCGGATTCTTAGAGACTGACCAACGGAAAACATTCCATCTTTATCATCGCGCTTGACTGTTTGAGAAAGGAATAAATATTTGAATTGGGAGCAGTGCCTAGATTCGAGACATCAAATAGAAAGAGGGGATTTAAGAGCAGACTAATAAAAAACATACAGCTGCAGTTATCATCCTTCGCTCTCCAAGATTTCTCAGGCGAAAGAGGGGATTTAGGGGATGATGAGAAATCTGCAAAGCCTGAGGGACCAGGCTCACTACCCTGATTAAATAGAATAAGCACAAAAAAATTAGGGGAACAAATAGGCGTATCATAAGAATACGGTTAGTTCTAATATGCCCCAAAATGTACAAACCTTCTCATTTGATACACCATCACTGCCTGTAACTTTTTCACACATCTGACCTTTGACACAGAGATAACCACCATTATCCTGCTCACTTTGGTCATATAGAAAGACGACTCCTTTATAGATCTGCTTAACAATTCCTTGTCTATCCTGCATTTATTAACCCTACATTACATCATGTCAGAAGACTAATTAACAGATAAAAAGATGTCACTGCTTCCATGAATAACAGTCAAACGTTCCAAGGGGTGACCAAGTGGTCAAACAGCTGGAGTAAAAACCTTGGGATCCAAGGTTTCAAATGCCAGCAGAAGCACTAGTGAATTATTCATATCTACCTATCCTTTGGTGGACAGTGGAAGGAAATAGCAAGTCATCGGTGGATTAGTCAAGGTACGTACAAGCTGACTCAGATACTATCATGATCAAACAAAGAAAAAATAAAAGATGAAATAACAGTCAAACCTTCAAGGGACCATCCAAAACTCTAACCATATCACCAACTGAGATGGTATTGGTTAGCTGATCTTTCACAGTGAATAGCTTCCTATCAAAAGATGCACGCTTCAACTCACGCAGTTGAATGCTAACTACCACAGGTCTCTCTGAACCATCTTTCATGATCTGAAAAATAGTCGCTTTAAATAAGACATCATTCACCCAAAGAAAAATAAAGCCAATAGACTTGCATATACCTTAAAGCTATCATCTTTCTCTTTGCCAATAATAATGCCAAAATCATTCCTACTGTAATAGCATAGAAAAATGATTAAACAAAAATGACAAAATACAGGATGCAGATTCCACATTGGTAAACAGTAAGAGACAAACCTACCCAAAAAATACAAGATCATCTACTTCAAAATTATTTTCCATGCTAGAGCTTGAAGAACCCTCTCCTTTCTCACCTCCTTTCTGACCAACCTTGAAATCATTTATAATTCTCTTTTTCTTCCGGTCACCGTAAAGCTGGGTAAGCCACTCTACATCCTGGGGCCCATCACTTTTAGAAGGTTCAAACTTCAGGAGTTCAGCTTCAGTAGGCATTACACCCCAATAGCTCAATGAATCAGTGCCCACTTTCTTGTATAAATAACCATCCTTCAGCATCTTTCCGTCGAGAATTTCAAACATTAGGTTTGTATCCCGATCCTTCCGGTATTGTATGAGGGGCCGAAAGTCTCTGCAGTTTAATTAAGGAAAATCGTCACGTACTTGCAACCTATTATATTAATCGTAACAAAAGGAGAATGCATATTACTCGAGCTCTGTAGAGCTAATTAGTCTTGGTGCTGCGATAACTCCCTTCTTTGCAGCAACTCCTCCACCCTATAAAACATTTTAAAAACTCAGCTATCTGAGCAAGTTGAAAGTAAAAAATGACTAAGTGTGGAAACATCAACATGCGAATAGTCATGTAATCAATGTACGTATCACTAGAAGTCTATAAATACTTAATTATAGAGTTGTTTTAGGATCAACTTAGACCGTGACTAAACATTAGGAATTGAAGCCCCTCCACCCCAAAAAAAAATATATATATAAACCGTGAAGATGAACTTATAACAATTCCCTGAATGACAGTGGTACCAACCCTATAATATCCCTGCATTTTTGCATTATCTCCTTAACCATTCTAAGATAAGAGGTTGAACTCTTGCAAAGAGAAAATCTATAGCCTCTGAAAAAAATGTATTTTAAGAAGACTAGTCATAATTATAATTGAATTTAGGATGATAAGGAGCAATTTTTTTAATCAGCAAAGATGATAACCAGCATTACTGCAGCAGACTGCAGAAGATATACAAGCTTAAATTAAATGAAACTATATTTATGAGATGTTAAACCTGGATTGCTAAGTGCATAATTAGCTAAATACTTCAAGTGCTTAGTCAATATCAAGCAGAAGTCCCAATAGAGCATAGGAGCAAACATTCAAAACAAAGAGAAGAGGAAGTCCAGTGCTTCAGTCTAAAATTGTAATACTATACAAACAACTAAAAGGATCTACGACGTGCAGTGCAGGAAATACTCAAATCACAACCTCCAATAAGTACGAATGCACAAGATTAAGAGGGTATTTGGATTGGCTTTTAAGCTGGTCAAATCAGCTTTTAAGCTCTTTTTAGCTTTTTTCAGTGTTTGGCAAAGCTATAAAGTGCTTAAAATAAGTTAAAAACTGCTTAAAACAAGCCAAAAGCAATAAGCTGCAAAACCCCAACTTATTGCTTTTTGGCTTAAAAGCTATTATGCTGAAAAGCCACTTTTTTTAAGCCAATCCAAACGGGCTCTAACAACTCCAAACAGATGTGCATTACTCTAAGGAATTTGAGGTTAAAATAACCCAAAGCACAGTTATCCAGAAATCATGACCTGCACTGTCCCTCCCTCTCTAACACAGCTTTTTGTTCTTTCTTTTTTTCTTTTTCATGATGGGGAGGTGACGAGAAGCAGGGAGTACGGTGTTATGATTCATATCTTCATATTTACAGAGTAATTCACATTAACTAAAACATAAAACATTTATGAAACCGAGTATAAATTGTTACAAATTTGTCGGCAATGGCTTGTAAGTCTATTCGTGGAATCAGCTTCACCGTCACTTTCTTCCGTGAATCATTCACTGCCACAACCTACATGACCATGATGAAACAGTTAGCAAGCTCAAAAAAGAAGGGGCTTTGTTATTGTTGTTTAGTTTCTCAGACAAATAAAGAGAGGTCAGCAAGCCGCATTAACCAGAAGAAAATTCATATTGCATTTACATGGATGGTAAGAGAGATTTAAATAGCAGCTAGTTGATGGAATAAAAAGTACCTGCGCCAGATCGCCCTTGTATATTCCACTTTTGACACGTGCCCACATACCCTCAGAAATCCCAGAAGACTTGCTCCGCACAGCAACCAAATGAGAAACTTCATTCTTTGGAACAGGTGCCACTCTACTTGAATATATACTACAAAGGCCTTTACATGCCTATACAAGGAGCTCGGCTTAGAGAGTGTAAAATGTCATTAAAGAATGCTTTCATCAAGAAAAGAATGTCACTAACGAATGCTCAGACTTACAAAGAAGCATCAAGGCCAATTCAAGACATAAGCATGTCATGATAAAACAAAAAAAGAAGAAGGAAGTAGTACCTCATAGACATCAGATTGTTTGTCAGCCTCAATATAAATATATCCCTTTACATGATCAAGTGAAAAAGCAGAAATTATCTGCAGCTTTGTTCCTAGAGCAAGCAAGTCTATGTACTTCTGCATAAGACAGAAAGTTGAGTGCCTTTCTCTTCCAACCTATAGCACAAAGCAAATACATAAAGAAAACATCAGCCATATAACTAGAAAGACAGTAAAAAAGAATTAAATGACAACACTCTGATATATATGCATCAGTGACTTTTCATTTTGCCGTCGATTAGAGTACCGTGCATTTAACTTTCCATATAGTTGGATCCTTGAGAGAAGGCACAAGTGTGTCCTGCTCAAATAGTCTCTTCTTCTCATCACTATCTTCTGCATACGCAACAAAACTAGAACCTGGTCTATAACGCTCCCTTAACATCTTCTCCAGCTCTTCTCCATCCAATTCCTCCTCTTTGATCACTGGGGGTTGGGGTGTTCTCACAGGTTCATTCTTGATTTCAACATTACTTCTAAATTCCTCAAGAAAATCTGTATAGCAGGAGAACAGCTATGATTAGATAAACCAAAGTCAAAATAACTCTGGCATAGTGTAACAACCAAAAAATAACCAACGCACCTGAGCTAAATATATTTGTTTGCTATTTATAAGGATTAAACTGCTTGTATTGTAAAGATAAACTCCTTGTAGTTTGTTTAATCTAGAAGGAAGGTTGGCTTATAATTCCTTTGTTTGCAACTTTAGGCAATGCTGTTATTGTGATACCTAAATTCAAGTAAATGTTTCTGCAGGGCAAGTCTGAAGATCAAATTAGCAAGAAGAATGGAAGATTTGGACTTTTGTCCTTAGAAAAGTTGTATTCTTTGCTTCAGTTGTTTACCAATTGTGATGAGGTTCTGCAGCTAAAAGTTGGGATAGTGATCCAACTTCCAGTTTTTCTTTTGAAGTTTTTTGTACAAATAGTCACTTGGTAATAAATAAAAATTGTTTACCAAAAAGATTCAAATAAATGTTTTTTTTTCTTTTTGATCAGGTAGAGTTGAAGTGGACATGCTTTTGCGGAGCTAATGATAAAAAATAAAAATTAGTGGCAGCATAGACCTTTGTATAATTCTAAATGGACAATGAGTTTAGAGAGGCGACAAACAACAAGCACGTACACAGAGAAAATTGCAAAAAATAAAGCTAGCAGCAAGCTATTCTCACAAGAAAATGCAGATAAAGAAGTTCAGAATTTCTCTTAGAATGGAAGGGTGAAAACAATATGAACGTAGAAGTATGAAGCTTAAAATAATGTATCAATTGTTCTTAGCCTGGAGAATTATGGTACTGAGGAGCTGTTGTTTAAAACACAATCCTAATCCCCTATTATACATGTAATATTTACAGAAGAGTTCAATCAAAGGAAATCAGCTGATCCACCATGCCTTAGATCAAGCATTTTCAAGGAATGTAAGAAATATGTAGATTCGTCAAAGCGTAGTTTTAACCGGTATGTCGCATACCATCTATACACCAAAAACTGAGAAACATAAACTGATTTACAATAAACAAACACAAATTAAAATGGAAAACAAAACCAGAATCGTAGTAGACTATGGTCTTGCTTAACTTCAGTTTTTAAAACCCTAATTTACAATATAGACAAGTGAATCCCGTCAAAACAAATAACTTCCAAGTTTGGATGATGAAACCCTACATTTGTTTTTTTTTTTCTTCCTTTGTTCACTTGCTGCTGCTTCTTCTTCTTTCTTTTTTTGATTGGTAAAGGTATTCTATTGTGGTGCAGCAAAGTTTGTTCACTTGCCATTAGGTAAACAAAACCAAAAAGTTTTAAACAAAAAACCTCCTTTACTAAGCCAATTGGAAAAACCAAACAAAAATAACCAAGGACTGCTACGCCTCAGACCCAAACGAGTTGGAGTCGACTCTATGAATCCTCATTATAGCTGTCAGCTTAAAGCAACCCTCCTCCTTTATTCCGGGCTGGGGACCGCCAATGCGAGCAAGCTCACACAGACGGAACAGAAAAAATTACACCAACATAGCCGCAATTTTAGAACGATTTTTTACTTTAAAAACCTCAGTTCTTTAAAAAGGTTTATATAAACCTCTAACATGCAGAGCAAAAAAATAAAAGAATAAATCTCCGAAAAATGCATCCCGGCATAGGCTATTACACAAACAAATTCACCAAAAATCCCTAATTCCAACTCATTTTTCTAAACAAAAGGCATTAAGTAAATGCTGTCTATTTATTAAATAAAACTCAAACATGCAAATAAGTAATCATAAAATCTATGACAATGCAGGCCAGTATAGCTTATTAAACAAACTGATTTACCAAAAAAATCCCTAATTTCTCAGTCAATTTCCTAAATTTAAAGATTAAAGACATGCATAAGTAGTCAAAAAATCTACGATAATGCAGAACTTTATAGCTAATTAACCAAACCGACTATACCAAGAATCCCTAATTCTCTAAGTAGCTTTCAGCTAAAACAAAATAAAAAATAAATAAAGTCAGTGTAACGCATTATACCTTCATCGAAAAAATCGGAGTCGTCACTGAAATCGAAGTCGTCGTCGTCGTCGTCGACCTCGTAAGCAGCGTCGTCAACGAACTGAAGTACACCCTTCCTTTTCCGGCCACCGGTTTTGTCCTCATCGTAACCGTCGCGCTTTCTTTTTCCGGCCGAGGAGGCATTGCCGTCGATGACTTTATCTTTACCCTTCGGCAAGGACGATTTTCTACCCATCTCTTTTTGATTCTACAGCAGCAATCAACTGAGAGATTGTGAGAAGTGTGAGTGGTGAAATGGCTTTTTATTTCAGTACTTCCTAATACGCTATTAGATGTAAGCCACGTGTGTACAATAATAATTGAACGCTCTAGATTCGATTTATTTTAGTATACATTTAATTGTGTTTTCGTTTTTCATTATTTTACACAAAAAATAATACGAAGTTGCAGAATCTTTATTAATCGATAAGTCGCAGTTACAGATTTATAAAACGCATTTGAAACTCCAATTTATACGTCCCGTTTATCAATTGGGATTTACCTGTCTTCCAACTAATTTGAAAGGCATACCCCGGATTTGAAGGTAGTGGAGGACGCATGAGCAAATTGCTTAATCAGGAGGATTTCAAGCAAAATATATGATGGTTTTTAAAATTTATACACGTATTTAGAATTTTTCCTAAAGTTGACGGACTCCAGTAGCCCATCTTCTCCAAGCATAGATTCATCTCTGGTTAATTTCATGATACACATATGTCATACGCAAGCAGAGTTTTGGTGTAACTGATAAAGTTAGTGCATTATGACCAGGAGGTCACGTATTCGAACCGTGAAAACAGCTTCTTGCAGAAATGCATGATAAGGTTGCGGCCTTTTCTAGGATCCCGCGCATAACGAGGGTTTAGTGCACCGAGCTACCGTTTTACATATGTCGGGGCAAGAATCTCCCATTCATTAAGATTTATGTTGTTCATTTTATTACAAATTTGGAGGATGAAACTCTAACACATAGAATGGTTTGTTCATCTGAATTACTATATTTGTCTAATTTTATCTGGTACGTCAAAAAATTCTTCATTTAGTTATGTGTTTTTACAGTATTCTTATAACTATCAGAATTGAGACTTATCTATAAATTCAGAAGATGTATAATTTCCTTTTGAAAATTAATGAATTTATATTGAATTTCATGTCAAAGTGTTTTTTTTTTTTGGCTCATATTTGGCAGAATCCTACTTGTATATTAAGATCCAATTAAAATATGACAATTTGCCTGCTAAGTAGCCTAAATTAAAGTGATAGCTAGGCTCCTAAGTAACTTTAATTTTGATGTGACGTGTTTAGATAAACTCCTATAATGAGTAGAATTTAAGCTCTAAGGGGTCTGATAGGCCATAATTCCTGTATAAAAATTTAATCCGTCCAATATAATATTTGGTTGCTCAGTTCGATTTATGCATACCTAATACATGGATTACTTATACCTCATTGGAGGGCTTAGCTAATACCAAGAAAACCAAGGGATTACTAATCCCTGCATTAATTATACCTGGATAAGACCCTAAAATTACTAAACCACCCCTCAAATCCTTTTCCTAAATTTCTTTATATACAGAAAGAAGAATATTCAAGGGTATAATTGTAAAGAAGATTTTGTACAGTTTTAAACCAAACACAAGCTTAGATTACACATTGCATTGCTAATTTTTAATACAATGAACCAAACACTTGATAAAAAATAATTTCAGCACTACAATTCCTGCATTACTAATACTTGTATTACTAATTCTTGCATTACTAATCCCTATATTACTTATGTTCGTACCAAACGACCCCTAAATGTTTCTGTTGTTCCCATTAGTAATTAGTGTTTCCACACACTCGTCGATATTGATAATGTTTCTATTACTAGTTAATCGAATACCGCACTTTGTTATGGTATGAAGTGTAGTTATGAGATTGAAATCGTCTTTAATAAGGACCGTTTTATTTTTAAAGTGAAAATTTTCAACACAAATTAAGATTTATCGTCTTTAAAGTAAATTATTAAATACCGAATGAAAAAAAAAGTATTAAATTAAAAGGCCACCTTTAATAATAGTAGCTTCTTTTTTCGAACTCCTTTGAATTTTTGTTTAATCTTCCTTGTTTGTCCTTTTTTTTTCAGTACAACTTCGAAACGGAGAGGGGGAAGCACCTGGTAATTGATTGGCAAATTTGTCAGTATTGAATAATTTCCTTTTATAGACTGATTGATAATATATAGACAAAATACTGATATTAGGATAAAAGCAATGATGGTGATAGTTAAAAGTTAAGAAGTGTACAAATGAAACCGATAAATCGCACAAATCCGATAATTTAAGTTAAATCGAGAAAAAAAATCGATCATAGTTTGGTTTGATTTGGTTTTAACTAAGCAAAGTTAAACCGAAATCAAACCAACCCGACATTATATGTATAGAAGTTTTAAATATATTTGATATATAAAAATATTTATTGTCGTGTAGTGTATAAATATTTCTTAAACTTTTTTTTTTATCTTTTAACGCAATATTTCAAGTTTGGACTTATAATTTTTGGATGCTCCAATAAGTTTTATAGTCCATAAATGTTAGTAACTCAAATAAATCCTAAACCAAAATCAAATCAATACTAATGCTAATAAAAGATATTCAATTCAACTGTTAGATATCTATTTTTTTTAGTTTTTTCCATGGTTTAAATAAAATGTATAACTTATTTTTTTTTAGTGGTTAGTCATGTAAATAATATTATTTATTTGTCGTAATTTTAAATTATGTTTGTTTTCATTATAACTTATTAATAATATTTATTTTATGCGATTATTATTTTTATTGTTGAATATTTTGGTATAATGCCATGACTCATCTCATATTTATGCTATTTTATTGAAAAACACCTTATATAGTTTTTTCTTACTAGGATTAAACGAATATTTGGAACGCAAATTTAACGTTTTGTGCTATGAAGACTTTACGGAAAAAACAACGACAAAACCCGATAAATCCGAGAAAAATCGAGATTAAAAAATCTGACTTTTATTGGTTTAGTTTGATATTTAGATTTAATAACCCGATACAATTGATTAGGTTTGATAATTAAAAAACCGAACTAACCCGACCTATATACACCGCTATTAAAAGCCATAAAATGTATACATCTGAGGGAAAAAACAAAAAGAGTTCTTTTATTGGTAAATGATTCTTTATATCGTTTCAATACTGAACCATTCAAAATTAAGTAATATTGACGATTCATGTTGTGAAAGTGAAAGAGACAACATCTATTGTGGTATATTTCCAGAAACAAAAACAAAAAACAAAAAACAAAAAACAATCCAAAACCAGTTTCTTAAAATAAATTTATCCAAAAACACCATTTCTTTTAAACCAACCAATTTAAATGCTCAATTAGTTCTTGAAAAGTCTATATAACTTTAGAGCTAATAATGTGAATTTAAATATCATCTTTTTTTAATAAGCCCTCAGTAAAAGATATATGTATAAAATAGTGAGAAAATGCTTGAATATAGTGCTGCCAAATATTGTAGTATTCTAGTGTTTGTATATTAATTCCATGTAAAAAATTGTAGTAATAAAATTGCAAAGTAGAACGTAAGAAAAACAAATTTAAAGGATGCTAAATGAAATGTAAATAAGCATTGGAAGTGAGATTGAAGAACTTGGATATTGTAGAATTAAACTCCTTCACAATTCGATAATTAGAAATCAAGGTATAACTCATTCTTAAATTTCTCAAGACAAACCCTTCAACTTTCAAATAAATACTTATTTTCGAGCAACAATCTTCATCTCCTTTTCATTTGCTTCCATTTCATCCCTAAATCTTTTGTAAATGTCAGTCTTATAGTAATCCTTAGTCCTCCATACCAAAATCAAAGAAACAAGAGCTCCAAATGCATTCACACAAGCAAGTATGATAAAAGAATTCCTATAGCATTGTTTTCCAATGCAAACCAATTCTTTCACCATTGATCTTGTCATACCTTTACTTGCTAGTTGCTTCAATGCCTCCTTATCATAGAGTTTGCCCACAATTTTCACATTCAATACATATGATCCAATAGGACTAGCCAATTGTCCACAATTGAATAACGTTGAGTAATACTTCAATCCAAAGAGCTCCGATATTATAATGAAAAGAAGCGTCAACTGGATACCAAAAGAGAAGCCTATTAGCAACGATGCCACATAAACTGAACCCGGAAATGGGAAGGCAATGAGGAGGTCACCAATGCTAGGTAAAAGTAGTGCAAAGGTCATCATCAACGTGCGTGGGACTTTCCATTTCAAGAGAATCTTTTCAGAGACGAACCCAGAGAAAACCCTGCCGAAATAGTTCCATATGCTCACTAGGGACACAAATGTGCTAATTGTGTGAGATGGATAGCCTAAGGACTCACCAATTTGTCCCAAATTATCCACTGCTGTTAAACTGCACCCTAGTCCACAAAATGTAGCCACAAATAGAATTAACATGTCCACACTTAAAAGGGCTTGTAGAATAGTATAATCCTCACCCCTTTTTGGCTTATTGCAAATATTACTAAAGCATCCAACTTCCTTCTTTTCTTGTTTTTTTGCCATAGAAAAATCATCCAACTCCACAATTTCTGACACTGACAAAGGGGGTTTTTCAACAAAAATACTAGAAGGGATTTGCATTATTTCTTTCTTTTTCAATTTCCAAGTGTAAAACTCCTCCCTTATGGCAATAATACATGGCAAGAAAAGTACCACACAAACAATAGTGGCACATGCAACATAAGCATTGTGTGAAAATTTAAGATACTTTTGGGAAATTGTCAACCCCATCAATAACAAAGCCAAGGAAATTGAGATAGCAAGATTTTGATAAAAGACTCTAACTTCATTGGGATGTCTAGAACTTTTCATCTCCCTAATGTTAAAGATGAAAAGAATTGAAAGCAAAGCAGGAAGCCAACCAATGAGAAGAATTAAAGACTTAGAATCATTACCATAAATAGCAAGATAAAGTTGTGTGAAAATTGCACCACTTAACCCTACAAAACCCTTCATTAGTCCTAACATCATTCCTCTACTCTCTGGGAAATTTTTAACACATGTAACAAGTGAACCTGTATTAGCAAAATTCTGAGAATTAGCACCAATACATATGTAAATACACATTTGCCATACTTTAGGTGTTGCAATTTTTTTGGTCACGGCTAGCCAAATAAGAAAATACCCAGCAAAATTCATGACTGATCCAACTAAAAGAACGAACCAAGTTGGCGTTACCTCGGCTAAAAGTCCAGAAAGAACACCAACATTAGCACCCAAATCTTTACACGTACCAAGAAGATTAAGGGTGGATTGATCATATCCGAGAGTCGATTTTATTACTTTGGAATATACACCAAACAAATATGTCGCGCCTGCTCCGGCCATAATCAAGAATGAAGCAAACATCATAAACCAACGTCCACGTAGGAATTGCAAAGTGAAATTGCATAATCCAAAATTAGGATTTTTCACCATTGAATCAGCCATATTTTGTTAGTGATAAAATTAAAGAGCTCTGAGTAATATAAAGGACTGATTTATGGGGATTTGTTCTACTAAGGATAACTTATAAGCATTATGAGTGGTAGTTGGTTAGACTTGTGAGAATAAATTTGAAGTATTTTCGAGTTGATATATGATTTGGTTGTTGGATAAAAGGATAAAGTTGAAGGAGTTTTTGAGTTTATGGAGTCTTGGAATAAGATATTTTAATTTGGATAAAATACAGTAAATCATGATAAGCATAAAACCGAGGTCATGATATATACGTTAGATTTCTCAGGAGCATTAGTTATTCATTTAATATAATTCCTTTTTCCTCTATAACTTGACTTTTAAAAAGAATTCCTAATAGGTATGAGATCAATTCAGAATAGTATAAAGCAATCGATTTTATTCGAGGTAAGGCCACAGATAAGTTATCACTACCAAAAAAAAAAAAAAATCAAAAATAACAACGAATATATTTTGTCCTTAAATGGCAAAATTTTAGCTAATCCTGTTTAACGGTAGATTAGCGATGAATTATCACACAATTATACTTGCTATGGACTATTTAGCGATAGACTAGCGTAAATTCCATGAAGAAAAGAAATTAACAAAGGAACAAATTTTGTTGCTATATAGCATAAACTCATTGCTAATCATTATCACAAAATTATATTACTATGGACTATTTAGTGAGAGACTAGCAAAAATTTCGTATTTTTTTTTTTTTTGTAGTGTATAAAAATTTAGGCTTAATTAAAAAGATTGTAAATGCCGCAAGTACAAAGATAGTCCTTTATTATATTTGTATGTAATAGTAAGGGAATTAGAGAAATAGGGAAGTATGAAAAAGTTGGGGTCTTTTTGTCTTTTACTGAAACTTAAAAGTCTGGACAATATATTTGAGTTCTAAACAAAATCAGGAGGAGGAATTGATTTTTACTAGAAAGTTTAAAGTCTTTAATATGTTTCTTCTAATAGGACACTCCACTTTTAAGGAAATAAAACGATAATCGCGAGAAATAAATAAATAAACAGATCCCTTTTAGATATTTTGCTGCTGTGAATCAATATCCTTTAAAATAGGGATTTTATACACAAGTTTTACCACCATGAGAGTATGATAAGTCCAGATATACGATAACAAGTTAGCTAATCAATTTTCCAAATTATCAAATAATGGTTATCATATAAAGTTTTACTAAATTATCAAGTAATGCTTATCATAAGTTTGATGTGTGAAGTACAATTAGAAACTTGGCGAAATATTCACATAGCAGTATATGCAGGCCAAAAATAGTTGTCTAAAATGTGGGGAAAGATCATAATTTTTATTACTTATTATGTTTTTAGCACGCCCATTTACATGTGGGCTTAATTTTTTATTTTTTTTTGATGAGTCAAACACGTAAAAAAAAAAATTTGACATTGGATGGCAGTGAGCCTCAAATTCAGGATCTCTATCTGCTCTGATAGCATATTGAAATGTGTGATCATCTCATCTAAATACTTAAGTTGTTAGAGAGAATACACTTTTATCTATATTACATTAAAAGCACGAAGGCTCTTAGCAAATATCGTTCGCCTTTTTTACCCTTTAAAAATAGAGTTTGCACTCGATAAGATAGTCATTTAATTATTTTCTTAATTTTTAGGTATTTAAAATCAACTAAGTTTTATTTATCAAAACCTTCCTTATTTACACTATGTACAAAATCCTAATATTTAAAACTTAAAAATCTATTCATATTTCACCATTTCAATTAAACACAAACGTAGAATAAACACATAAAATTGATCACTAACCTAAATATCTCAACTTTTATGCAAAATACCTTACACATACAAACCAACTGACGATAGTATAATCATTAAAGATAAAGAATACTTATATAGGCTTGCTTATATAATTAAAAAAGAAAACATATATAAATACTAGCTATTTTTTATGTCATATCGGAGTGTTAAAATAAAAATACACTCATGTACAAATTGAAAATAGAAAAATATCGCATATGTATAGAAAAATACCAGACTTCTGTAGGGCAGAGTGTCTTACCTTATTGAATAATTAAATTATTAAGAACAATAATTATTATATTTAAGAACTTATATATTTCTTTCATTTTTCTGTTACAATAACTCGAACATAATTTTTAATATTAATTTATATAATTATTTTAAAATTGTATACTCATTAAGCGGAAGTACACTCGTAACACGCCGTACCTTAAAAATTAATACTATATTAAAAGCACGAAAGCCTTTAGCGAAACGTTGTTCGCCTTTATTACCCTTTAAAAATAAATTTTAACAAAATTGTAATATAAGTTACATTCCTAAAATTTAGGACTTTGAAATCAACTAAAAATTTTTATTAAATCTTCCTTTGTTTGAAATATTTAGAACCTTAAAATCGATTAAAATATACCTTATATAAATTCTTTCCTAATTGAAATATGTAACATAAGTAGAATTATTAGTACTAAAAGTTGGAAAAAAATTAAGGCTAAACGTTTGTTGCCACTACTTGTCAAGAAGACGGGTAAAAAGAAGTCGTTGGACATAAAATTTTCAATCGCAAACTAAGTATAATTCTTTAATGTTGTTTTTTCTAATAGGGTATGTTGAGATCAACTACTTTTGTTTTAATTAAATTCTCCTCATTTGATCTAAGTTCTTACATTTTAAGATTTTGAAATTAATTAAATTTAACCAAAATTAACTAAAATTAACCTTATATCAATTA
Source organism: Nicotiana obtusifolia (assembly GCA_002018475.1). NCBI lineage: Eukaryota > Viridiplantae > Streptophyta > Magnoliopsida > Solanales > Solanaceae > Nicotiana > Nicotiana obtusifolia. Next base: position 224,215 of record MCJB01014711.1, read on the forward strand.
TTTTCTTATATGAATAATGTATAATAACCATATAAATTCCTTCCATGGTACTTTTGAATTGTATATATGCGCTATAATTATTTTCATATTAAACTCGAACTCCTTTCCTTCACTAGCTTGTTTACCACTTACCACTCTATCAGTTGTCTTAACTTTTCAGTGTATTTTCTCTGTAACCCATATATGAAAGCACAAAATATGAGATAAACTTGAAATTCGTAGCTGCTCTAAGCTATGTGGCTTTCAATCATCTTATAATAGCATATTGGACTTGATGGGACAAATTCCGTATACGAAATCTGAAATGGGAATGAGAAACAGGAAGCAGCATCAAATAAGACAGATTTTATTACCCTATCATATGTAGAGTTTTGGGGCAGGGACGGATATAAGATTTTAATTCTATGAGTTTAATGTTTAAAGTTTTTAGTATTGAACTCACTATATTTTTAAAGTTATGAGTTCACATGCTTCGTGCCGAAAATATTGCGTTCAGTTAAACCTGGTAACTTTACGTTGCATCCGCCCCTTGGGGGATCATTCGGCACGGACCTCTAGTGTAAGGTCAGATAATGGTCAATAACGAATACAAAATACACACTTAAATTGTGCTCGCTAGTCAAAGATAGTATAGATTAATTACCGTCTCCACAGGAATTGGAATTAAACAGTGTTTGAATAATCTCTAGTGGATCGCTATCCAGGAAAATTAACACTTGATTGGATATCTATTACTACGATTTTAACTATTGAAGTTCAAGCAAATAACAATTGATCACTAAAAAGAGCAAGTGAGCACGATGAAATATTTATGAGGAAAATAAGGGTAATTGACTAGATTGGTGCACGATAACTGACTCGGGATCCAATTCTTGAGTTAATTCACTCTATAATACGATTGATTCTTACGAATTCAACAGATTAACATATTACACTTGAAGCTAATCGTTTCAATAAGTAACCCAATTGAAGCATGGTAAACAATTGCACGAATAAAAAAAGATGTTTATGATCTAAAGGGTAATTTCTCACGAATATTCCCTATTTTCTAGTTCAATCAACAATTCAAGAGGCTCCTTGGATTACCTATTTGAATCATGAATTTAAACTAAAGCATAAGATGTGAAGAAATTTAATATCAAACTTCTCTTTCGATTATACAAGAGTCAAAAACTGTGCATAAGCGTCACAACTAAAGAACTTACTATTCTCAAGGCATAATAAAGTCAAGAGATATTGCTTTCATTTAAGATCACATCACAAGATCTCCTATTACTAAAACAATAAAACTAACTACATCTGGTTCAAATAAAACCCTTGAAAAAGAACCGCGGCACAAAGAAAAACCAAGGGGTAATTATTACGCTACCTCAGAAGGATTTTTTAATTTAATTTTATTTTATATATATGGACTATAATTCCCTCAAGAAACCCATCGACGAAATCCATCGTTGGGAAAGTCGAAGCTAAACAATTTCTAAATTATCTACAAAGCAAGAAAACAAATAGAACATGTACAAATATGATTACATAGGAGCAACTCACCCCACACTTAAAAATTTCATTGTCCTCAATGAAAATGACTAAGCAAAAAGTGAAGAGCTAACTCCCTGAGGCTCGTGGACTAGTCCTCGTCACCACCTTCAAAGGTGCGGAGGTATTCTTCATCATCAGAGGGAATGGAGTTGACATCTTCGCCTGGTGGTATCGTGCTCCATTGTCTAAGCGCAGTTAGTGCTGAGTGACTGCAGAGAGAGGATGGTCCTCTTGTAGTTCTGCCAGGTCAACCTCACCTCTAGTTGCGCGTAGGCGCATGTCTGCAAAATAGCAGTTGTAGTGTCTCCTTTACATGAATAAATCTCTAGTCTACCATAACAGCAATAGCAGGTGGGTCCGTCACAGGTGTGATATCAAAAGGACGAAGAGGCCGCATCACCTGGATCGTCCTATCATCATGAAATTCCACTTCTACATGGTGTGCCCGCAGAAGCCGCGTGATCATACTCGGGAAGTACAAGCGACGGGACCCTATTGGTCGCACTCGAGACATGTGTTCAAGCATAATCTTACCCATATCAAGATTTATCTGAGTTAAGAGAGCATAAATGAAACAAACCTTCATCCGTGAGACATCAATATCGTTTGAGTAGGCATGATCTTTGCATTTATGAAGAACTCGGGCAGGACACAAGAAATGGCTCTTTTTCATATCTTTGTGGAATTCATAAGCATCTCACGACCAGGTGGCAAGAGACCCCGCGCCACACAGTTGGTGTCTAATATCAGGATATGGTGGTCGACACAGCAACCTCCTGAACAAATGATGTGAATGCTTATGGTTTGGTTGATGACCCGGGAAGAAAATGTAATCATCTTGCCGCGCACTTGGACTTCATATACATCATCTGAACTGGCCTCAGGTTGCCAGTTTGCATAAAATCCTTAACGATGTTCATATTCACCGATTCACAGGGACTGAACAGGGTTTCAAACCCCAAGTAACTAATGTTGTAAATCGCCAGGTACTTTCTGACAAGTTTTCCATCACCAATCCCTACTTCCGGGTCGGGGCTTACTGCCGGAACAAAGGTCCGGAACCACTGCCTAGCATGAGTTGGCACAGCACTAATGCCATATTTGCAATCTGGTACTAAATCTGCATCTGGGTCAATGCGCTCTTCTTCCCCCTTTACCGGGTCGGGTTGATATGCCCCGCCTACCTCCTCGATGGCTACTAGAGGCTGCTTCTGAGGAACCTGTGTTAGCACATTTGCTAGTGCGTCGATACATTGTACTTGCACAAGACGAACAACATTAGCCAAAATATACAAAGCAAAAACAAGACCAAACAAGATAACCGCCCGGCACTTATGTTATTGGCATGTTCACAAGTACAATGTATATCAGAGACTCAGACTACTGCTTTTTAAAGCACAACATGCTTTTCCGACAAACCCCACACCTACCACTTATGATAGTGAGACAATATTGCCACAGACTATGCTAATCCAAATACAAACTCACGACGCTAAACTACTAACTTAAGAAAAAAAAGTCAGAAGTTATACTAATTGATTAACATATATAAGCATGACCTCCCTCTGCACTCTTATTATCAAGCCTTACAATGTGTGCTCATAATTATACCCCAATTAAGCTCATTTGTCCTTGAGGTATTTCATCAAACACAATATAGGCATCAAATGTACATCATGATTGCAACTCCGATTATTGAAAGGTCACTCCTTAAATACATCAATCAACCACCCTACAACAATCACAACACCACCAAAGAGTGAAAATAGCACAACACCACCAAAACCCTTAAAAATTTTCATCCATATTGGCCACCACACTAAACTCCATCACAAAATAATTTCTGCACCACCCTGGGTTGGGACTCTTTGGGCAGGACTAGTTGCTTCGATTCCACTCATGTCAGCTCATAACTTCGCTCCTCGATCGCTTTATCTTTCTACCCAAATCAGACAAAAAATTACCTCTAATTATAAGAACAATGAAAAACCCACAAGTTTATGTAAGAATTTCGACCAAAAGATGAACATTAACAAAAAGAATTTGAAAATCTACCTAGGGTTAGGGATATGAACTAAAATAACTTAGATTACCACTAAAAGAGAAGAGATGAGAAGAAAGACTTACCTTGACAAATGATGTAGATGAGAGGAATCTGGGAAAATGGAGGAATTAAGGAAGGTAGAGGGATTCGGAATGTGTGTGAGAGAGAGGCGAAAGGATAGAGTGTGAGGTGTGAGAAAAGGGGGGAGGGAAAACGAGTTATTAAAACAAACGAAATAAAAAAAATCACAAAAACGTACTACCGCATCGCTGGGTGCCACACCCCATGCGGCACGGTAGTGATTAATTCCAGTGTGATGTGTATTTGGAGATAGGCAGACATTTTGGCCTGGCGCGTCGCCCCATGCGACACGCTAGGCCAATTTTCTTAGAGTTCCAGAAAAATTTGAGTTTTAGGCCACGGGTTGCACCTTGACTGTATTATGTACTTATTTTATATTCAATTTATGCTTATACCTGCACAAACAAGTGTCAACATTCCTAAACTCTGATAATCTTACACTATAATTGTCTAACTATTCTACAAAAGCAAGAAAAATGGTTAGAAGTAGTTCTAACTTATAATCATCAACTTGACTCCGTCACTTAGACTCAGTTGGTCACGATGCTAGAGGATTGCTTGTCAAATCCTCCAACAAGGTATTATTTTAACCTGTGCCCATTCACTTTAAAGCTTTCATTCCCTTCTTCATCCTGAATTTCAACGGCGTCGCACGGTGAGACATGATTCACCACATACGGACTTGTCCAACTTGATTTGAATTTTTTGGGGAACAATCTAAGTCTACTATTGTATAGTAAGACTTTGTTCCCTTCATGAAATTCCCTTGGCTTAATCAGATGATCATGCCACCTCTTTGTCTTTTCTTTAAAGATACGGGCATTTTCATACACGTCCAGTCAAAACTCTTCCAATTCGTTCATCTGCGCCAACCTGTGGTTGCCTATCTTTTGACACTTGTCACATGCAGCTACATACGCCCGTGCGTCTTTGTACAAAGTAGACCAATAGAAACCGGCTTCCATGACCTTTGCTGTAGTGCGATTCCCACAATAGTGTCCTCCAGCTGCTCCATCGTGGCAATGAGAAAGAATACTTGTCATCGCTCATTCAGGTACACACCTTCGAATCACACCATCTGCACACAGTTTAAATCAGAGAGGGTCATTCCAAAAATAACTTTTTACCTCACCTTGAAGCTTCTTTCTTTAATCACGAGAGAGGTCACTAGGCCATCATCCACTAGCCAAAAGTTGGCTATATCAGCATACCAAGGCAGTCTTTCGGAGACCACAACAATGGAGAAAATTTACTAATCAGGGAACTCTTCTCCTACGTCAACTATTTCAACCGGAGGTCTCTCAACTCGAGATAGATGATTAGCAACTTGATTTTCTGTGCCCTTCCTATCTTTGATCTCCAAGTCAAACTCTTAGAGCAACAGCACCTACCGTATCAGAAGCGGCTTGGACTCCTTCTTACTCAACATATATTTCAAGGCTGAGTGATCCGTTGTACAATCACCTTGCTCCCCACCAGGTATGATCTAAACTTGTCAAACAACAAAGATCTCTTTCTTAGTAGTGGCATAGTTAACTTGAGCATCATTCAACGTCCTGTTGACATAGTAAATGGGCCTAAACATTTTATCTTCTCTTTGCCCCAAAACTGCCACCATAGCTACATTACTGGCATCACACATTATCTCAAATGGCTGGCTCCAATCATGTGTCACCATAATAGGAGCACTTACTAGCTTTTCCTTTATCAAGCACTCCACATTGAAAAAAAACTTGACATCTTTTGCTAGCAATGCAGTCAACGGTTTGGTAATGCTGGAGAAATTTTTGATGAACCTCCTATAAAATCCAGCATGTCCCAAAAAACTTCTTATGCCCTTCACAGAAGTTGGTGGAGGGAGTCTAGCAATTAGATCTACCTTGGCTCTATCAACTTCAATTCTATGTGCAGTTACATCGGCCCAAAGCAATTTTTCTTCTTTCACCATGAAATGACACTTCTCCCAGTTAAGAACCAAGTGCGTGGCTTCACAACGTTCAAGCACGAGCTCCAAATTCTTCAAGAAATCCTCAAAGTCACCAAAGAGGGTGAAATCATCCACAAATACTTCTAGACACTTCCCATTTAAATTAGAGAATATAGACGTCATGTACCTCTGAAAAGTGGCAGGTGCATTACATAACCCAAACGACATCCTCCTATAAGAAAAAATACCCGATGGGCAAGTGAACGTGGTTTTCTCAACATCTTCTGGGTAATGTATATCTGATTGTAGCCTGAGTATCCATCCAAGAAGCAGTAGCATCCATGTCCAACCACTTTCTCTAGAATTTGATCAATAAAAGGGAGTGGAAAGTGGTCCTTCCTTGTTGCATCATTCAACCTTCTATAATTAATGCAGATTCTCCATCCAGTGACTGTTCTTGTGGGGATCAATTCATTATCTTCATTTTTCACCACTGTCATGCCGCCCTTCTTAGGTACAACTTGTACTGGACTAATCCACTGGCTACCAGACATGGAAAAAATTACTCCCGCATCTAGCAATTTGATGATCTTCTTGTGCACTATTTCCTTCAAATTTTTGTTCAGCTTGCGTTGGGGCTACAACACTGGTTTGCTGTTTTCTTCTAACGGGATTTTGTGCATGCAAATTACTGGACTGGTTCCTTGAATATCAGTTATACTCCAGCCAATGACCTTCTTGTGTTTCTTCAGTTGCTCCACCAGTTGTCGCTCTTGTGTACCTATCAAGCCAGCAGAAACAATCATAGGAAAATTGTTAATTTCAAGAAAAGTATATTTTAAGTGAGTGGGGAGGACTTTCAATTCCATATTAGGATTAGACGCCTCCTCTTTTAATCCCTCCTCATCAACCACTTGATCCTCAGTTTCACAAGCTTCAGTCGCTCTCTTTATTTCAGGATCTTCATCCTCTACTGTGCTAGACTGAGTAATATACCTCTCTAGAGTATCCCCAACAAACTTATAAAACTTGTATTTTTAAGTCAATTCTCCAACAACATCCAACTTGAAACACGAATAGGCGGACGCCTCATCATTGGGGTATTTCATAATCCTCTTCATCTGGAATATCACTTTTTTGTTTCCCACTCTGAGCATAAGATGCCCTTCATAGATATCAAGGATAGCTCTGCCTGTACACAAGAATGGCCTCCCTAAAACTAGAGGAACTTCCTTGTTCACCTCCATATCCACCACAATAAAGTCTACGGGGAACACAAATTTGTCCACCCGCACTAGAATATCCTAAATGATTCCCTCAGGTAAAATGGTAGTTTGGTCAGCCAGTTGTAGGGATACTAGTATTGATATAATTACTCCAAGCTCACCTTCTAGTTTCCTGAATACGAACATAGGCATTAGATTTATAGATGCACCAGAATCGTAGAGGGCCTTATCGAATTTTCCACTCCCCAACAAGCATGGTATGGTGAAGCTTCCTGGGTCCCCACACTTTTCGGGAATTTTATTTTGTAATATGGAACTGCAGTGGCCATTCAACTTGACCACAGTTGTCTCCTCCAATTTTCTCTTACTAGACAATATTTCCTTCAAGAACTTTGCATACGCAGGCATCTGAGTGAGTACCTCTGTGAAGAGAATGTTCACATAGAGTTGCTTGAGCATTTTCAAGAATCGCCTAAAATATTTGTTAAGTTTTTTCCCCTTCATCTTTTGAGGGAATGGCAGAGCTGGCATATGTTTACTTTCTTCAATCTTCTTTTGCACCCCACTACTCTAGCCTTTCTGCTCTTTACCTTTTTTCTCTACTAGTGTTTCTGCCTGCGTATTCACCACCTCGGGTCTAGCTTTTACCACTGGATCAGCCAATGTTTTGCCACTTCTCAGAGATACAACTTTGATTGTTTTTTTTTGGGTTCTTTTCAGTGTCAGAGGGAAAAGTCCCAGGAGCTCTCAGATAACAAATTTGCAATCTGTCCTAATTGTCTTTCTAAATTCCAGATGGTCGTGCCATGCTCTCGAATGGTTGTGCCCTGAGTCTCAAATTTTTCATCTGATTTGTTGATGAATGCCTTTATGAGATTTTCCATACTAACTGATTTGGCTGTTGTGGTTAATATTGTTGTCTCTGCTGGTTTTGAAAACCTAGTGGTCCTTGACCTTGGGGTCTGTGATTATTTTGCTGCCATGAATTCAAGCTTCCATTAGGTGAACTCCACGAAAAACCTGGATATCTTTGGCCCACAACATTATAGTTGTTCCCACCTTGGTAGTTTTCTCTATTAAAGTTTCCCACCGCGTTGACTTCCTCAGCTGATGCTTGACAATCATGTGTAGGGTGTCCCAATTCACAAAAATCACATGTTGTTTGCGGCTCACTTTGTACCTTAGCTAATGTCAGCTTTCTTATCTCTTTAGCCATAGTGTCTAGCTAGGCTTGCATGGATGTGTTAGAGTCCACCTGGTGAACCCTAACTAATTTTTTTCTGTCATTACTCTCGGCCGGCCACTGGTTAGCATCTTCAGATAATTTATCAAGGATTAAGACAACCTCCTCCGGCGTTTTCTTCATTAGTGGACCTGCACATGCAGTATTTAGAGTTCGTCGCGAGGACGGTGTCAGTCCATCCCAAAAATCCTGGAGTTGCATCCACAAATCAATTCTATTGTGCTGACACTTTCTGACTATCTCCTTGAATCGTTCCCAAGCTTCAAATCATTTATGTATCCTTCTGGCAGAAATTATGGATTTCCCTTTTGAACTTTCGAGTTTTTGCAGCCGCGAAGTACTTGTCAAGAAACTTCTTGGTCATATCTTCCCATGTCCTGATAGAACCTGCGGGTAAGCTATGAAGCCATTGCTTCACGTCGTCTTTCAATGAAAAGGGGAATGCCCTTAAGTAGACAGCATCCTTTTGATACTCCATTGTATTGAATGGTGTCCATCATATCGTCAAAGTCCATCAGTGAGGATTAGGATCTTCGTTCATCTTCCCTCTGAAAGTGCAGTTGTTTTGGATAGTTTGAAGCAAGCCTTACTTCAATTCAAAGTTGTTTGCTGCTATGGGTGGGGATCTGACACTTGACAGTCCTTGATTATATACGGGCCTAGCATAGTCACCAATGACCTTCTAGGTTGGGGTATTGCATTCTCGAACTGGTCTTTAACCAAAGGTCGGTTTAGATTGAATCTTCGACCCTCGTTGAGTTCGACTGTCTCATCAGCAACTCTCTGTGCAACTTCTTGTTGTGCTGCCTCCCTTGCAGCTAAGTCTACTCCTTCATTGTCTTCATTTGCCATGATATCTTGAGTCGAAGTTTGACCCACAAAATTTTCTGTTAATTCTCTTTCCTTTCTCAGATGTAGCATGTGTTTTTCCAACTCTGGTTCGTATGGTATCACTTCCCTTGAAGAGGATCGAGTCATACACCAGAGAAATCAAACTTGTACCTTGCGCACAAGTTAGAAAAACGTGAACACACTAAAGTAAAAATTGATTCCTGAATAATTAATTTAAACACTATTGATTGACGATCCCCGGCAACGGCGGCAAAACTTGATGATCGCAAAACACACACTTAAATTGTGTTTGCTAGTCAAAGATAGGATAGATTACTTATCATATCCACAAGGATTGAAATTAAACAGTGTTTGAATAATCTCCAGTTGATGGCTATCTAGGAAAATTAACACTTGATTGGATATCTATTACTACGATTAACTATTGAAGTTCAAGCAAATAACAATTGATCACTAAAAAGAGCAAGTGAGCACGATGAAATATTTATGAGGAATAAGGGTAATCGACTAGATAGGTGCAGGATAACTGACTCGGGATCCAGTTCTTGTGTTAATTCACTCTATAATACGATTGATTCTTACGAATTCAATAGATTATCAGATTACACTTGAAGCTAATATTTCTCTTTCGATTAAACATAGTTTCAGTGATTAACCCAATTGAAGCATGGTAAACAATTGCAAGAATAAAAAATGATGTTTATGATCTAAAGGATAATTTCTCACGAATATTCCCTATTTTCTAGTTTAATCAACAATTTGTGAGACTCCTTCGATTACCTATTTGAATCATGAATTTAAACTAAAGCATAAGATGTGAAGAAATTTCATATCAAACTTCTCTTTCGATTAAGCAAAATACTAAATAACTCCACAATATAAATCGAGTTCCATCAATTAATTCTAGCAAATATCAAGAATCGAATCCCTAATCAAGTTATTGAAACACCATATCTATCAACATCCAAATGGAAATTACTCCATAGCAATGGAGTAGGATATCTCAAATAAGTTTAAGATCAAAGAAAATATCAATTCTAAAGATTTAATACAAACTCTCGTATTGCACCGATTGTAGATTGGAATCTTGATGAATTCTTGAGTCTTCTCCCTTGGGTGGCTCTCCAATCTTCTCTAGGTCAAAAGATGCTCTAAATGGTGCTTTTGGTGCATTTAAACCAAACTCCAAAACAACCCCTGGATGAAACTACCTTTTTTTGCCGAAATAGGAAAGTACTCTAAGAATTTTGGGCTACCGCGCCGCGCCATGCGGCGCGCTTGTGGACAATTCCAAAACGTTTTGCAATTTCAATTCTGGGCACATTTTGCACTGCCGCGGCGCGGTTGTTCATTTTTCTTAGAGTGAGTTCGTTTCTCCAATTTTTGACATCCGGACTTGGTCTTCGACCCTGAACGTGATCCCGACTTAATTTCTTGGGCTTCTACTCAGACTTCAAAACTCCAAATTGTTTGATTTGGCTCCAAATTATCTTCTTAACTCGGAATCATTTCCCGCAAGGCATAAAATGGATAATAAAGGAAAATCACTATCGTTCAAGTTCAAACACACGTAAAATACAATAATTAGAGTGCAATACCATGACTAATTCATGGGTTTCTTGCCTACCATCACTCAACTACTTACACAATTTGTCTAGAAAATAATAATATATGCATACATAATATGTCAGTGTTGGCAAAATTACAAAGTATGTAATCTCACAGTCAAAGTATATGTACAAATCGAATCGTAACGATATATCAACACTATGATTTTTCAATTATCAATTGTGAAAAAACAAAAAATCGACATTACTTGCACAAAATTCAGCTTGCCTTATGCACTAATTAACTATAAGATTTCGTTACATCAATGCAAAAAGGGAAGCATGCATTCCGTTATACAATTAACGGGGCACATTAATTTACCTTAAAGAGAGAAAACCAGAACCTGAAGGTTGGCATGCCTAAACTAAAAGCTAAGACAATGACCAAGATCCAAACAAGTAGCTCACAACTTTCCTTTTCTTCATTTGATTGATGAACTTCGTTAGGACATAACAATCTGGTGGATTAACTTTTTTTTCGTTTCTCACATGGTGTTTAGTACTTGATTGGGCCGGACTAAATTAGAATTCACGTAGGAGAGTTCCATAATTGAAGGGTAAAGCGCTCCTTAACAAAAGCGGTTTTATACCCAGGACTCGAACTCCAAACCTCTGATTAAGGATGAAAGAATACTTACCACTCCACTACAACTCTCGTAGTATGGTGGATTAATGTATATACTCTTTCTATTTTCGAGGGTATTAATAACCTCAAAACCTAAATATCTTAATAAAAGTTTGTGGCACCTTAATTACTTGTCTCCACGTGAAAAGTGAAAACCTCCAAAAATATATGGTGAAATATCAGTATTGTATATTGATATAATCAAACTCAATAACTCACTTGGTTGAGTTGCATTCTTTGAGTTCATTCTCCTCACGTCCAACCACTCTTCTATTTTAATAAACCCAATTTCTCTTTCATCCTTTTCAAAATAAACTAGTAGGCCAAAATAAATTTATCAACCATGTTTTCACATATTATATAACAATAATAATTATTATTATGTCTCAAGTCCAAATAAATAGGGATCGACTCTGACAAGTAAAGAAGATACTGTATCTATTTCTGTTTTTGATATCCCTGCTCCCTCTCTAAAGATCAATGAATCATGTGGGAGAGATTTTATCTCCATTATTGTTGGATTTTCAATATTTTTTTAGTACATTGTTACAACTGTACCATCCTATATTCAAACCGGATCTCTGTTAACAAATCAAACAAATTGCTTAAAAAACTCTAATCCATATTTATTTCTATATTTATACTATATTAAAAACACGAAGGCTTTTAGCGAAATGTCGTTCGCCTTTTCTACCCTCTAAAAATTAATTTTATATTAGAAAAAATTATAATTTAATTATTTTATTAATATTTAAGATTTGAATTCAATTATATTCCTTTTATTAAATCTTTCCTTATTTGAATTGCTATAGTATAGAAAGTCATAATATTTAAAACTCTAAAATTAATTAAAAATTTACTACTTCATTTGACTAGAAATGATCTAAATTTAAGTTGTTACATTAAAGGGAAGAAACAGGGACAAGTCTCTTACTAAAAATTCTTTATGGAGACTGATTCATCCTTGCGCCTCCCATAACTTCTAGCATATTTTTAGCTTTTTATTTTCACTCACATATGCGGAAGCCGGAAAGATGTGTTCATTCAGAAAAATGCTAAACTTGTGATTTATTCTCCATGCATCAGAAATAATAAATCTTCCGTTAGGAGTATTAGATTTGTGTGTGGCAAAATCGGCTTTTTTGTAAAGGAACAGATCGGGGTCGGAACCACATGGTCGACGCCCGCACCGACATCCAGTGTCGATGAGGAATGGAGGATCGACGCTCGAACCGGTATCCGATGTCGATATCGGAACTGAAGTCGAGGCCAGATCCGATATGGTGATCGAAGGGTCGTTTAGAACCCTCGCGATGCTCGGTGTGTCCGTTGTGCCGACTCACGTTCAAAAGTCAATGGCACTGCTCTAACTGTACCTTGCGTGCAGACCCCTCACCTAACCTGCAGTACTTCCACTGACTCTGCAAGACTTTTACCAAACGTGTGTGGGTTTCACCCACTACGCAAGGACACTATAATGATTGTAAGGGGCACCACGTGGGCAACCTGGGGGGGGGGGTAGATTTTTTCCTATATATATGTGTAGTGATGCATTGGGTAGAGGGGGTTTTTTTCTCTCTGGCAACAAAAAGGCAAAGAAACAAAAGGCAATATATTGACTATCTAGATTCACAATTGTAATATCTTTGATCTCTTATCATATACTTGTTTTCAATCGAATTTGTCACTTACCTATCATTTCCCACGTTCAAAATTCAATTGATTTGTTTCCAATTTTTGGGGCAAACAACCCCCACCCCCACCCTAAATAGAAATATTATTAATAGTACTTTCTTTTCATGTTATAAATAGATTATATTTTCGTTTCAACAAATGAGTATTTTCTTTTCACGATATAAAAAAAGTTTTTTTTTTCATTTTAAATAAAAAGTACTTTCTTTTCATAATGTAGAAAAAATATTTTCTTTCATTTCAACAAAATGATGCAGTAAAAAGTATTTTCTTTCATTTCAAAAAAAATACAAAATGATATAGTAAAAAGTATTTTTTTTTATTGCAACAAAAAGAATATTTTCTTTTCATGATGTAGAAAAGGTATTTTATTGGAAAAGGTATTTTATTTCATTTCAACAAAATGAGTATTTTCTTTTCATGATGTAGAAAAAAGTATTTTCTTTCATTTCAACAAAATGAGTACTTTATTTTCATGTTGTAGAAATAATACTTTCTTTTTCAACCAAAGAAAAGAGTTTTTTTTTTTTTTTTAGTTATAGAGCACAAAATTTTTAACATTGTTTTTGCGTAAAAAAGCAAAGTACACATTAGTTCCTTTAGGCTTGTGTGAATTTTTAGAAGAATAATTAAATTCTTGAAGAAAAAAGAGTCCTAAAAATATTGGGTATTGGGGGAGGGGGGCACAGGAAACATAGAGACTTGGGGGAAGGGGGAGAGGTGAGGAGAGTAGCATAAAAAATTATTTTCCTAAAAAGTATTTTCTACTCTCTAACCAAACACTATAAAATATTTTCTGAAAAAAGATTTTCACTCACCAACCAAACAAAGAAAATAAGTGATAAAACCGCTCATCTTCCATAGAAAATTTTTTCTTTCATACAAAACACACCCTAAAAAGAAAGTGCGTCAAGTGCACCACATAAATTGGAATGAAAGGAGCAGTTGATACTGTATAATTAGTGATGGATAATTTTGTCTTTAAGTCGTCCCATACAAATACAAGCTATATTGGAAACATATCTCCAAAGATATACCTTATGCTAAATAAATGAAAAAATTATTTAAACTATGAGCAATAGTATCAAATGATGTGGAATACATACATAATCTACTTTTTCCATACTAGATGCTTATTGCCAATATATCTCACACGCCATATTCATGTCCCACACAGGAGAGAATTTACCTTAGTTCAAGTGGTATCATATGACACTGCTTGGTTTTACTAAATAAATATTTATAATTAAAATTCAACAGAAAAAATGAGGATAAATATAAAGTGATACCACTTGATAAGAGCAGTTGTGTAGCTCAATTAGTCAGGCGCTTCAAATTTCTCAAAGATATCACAAGTTCGAATATCTATAGCTTCATTTTTGTTTTAAATTCTTTGTGCCTCATCTAGAAATAAAAAATGTGTCGAGGTTTGAAACATTGACCTCTTAAGCATTAACATTACACTAAACCAATTGATCAAAAGTCACAGTTGTACATTTTAAAGCTATAAATAAATTATTTGACTTGTATTATAAGTTGTTCAACTATTTTTTTCCTTTCATCTTCTTTCTCAGTATTGAAATTGATTAAGAATAATTTGCAGAATCGAACGAATGGTGAGTTTTTGTGTGACTACTTGGTGTTCCATATGTAAAAAGTATTTAGTAATAGACGAAGAAAGATTGATTTTAACCTTGAAGGAATGTATAGAAAGAAGGATCCAACAGGACCAAATCTTAAAAGATCAATAAAGGAAAGAAGAAGAAATCAAATACAACCAAGAGAGCGCAATAGCATTTGAAAATAACAACGAGCCAACAGACTCAAGGGGAGTCAATTCCGAGTCCTTCTCTCAATTAAAAGAGAAGGTACGATTGCCTTGATGGAAAAGGGGAGAGATATCACAAGTTCGAATATCTATAGCTTCATTTTTGTTTTAAATTCTTTGTGCCTCATCTAAAAATAAAAAAATATGTCGAGGTTTGAAACATTGACCTCTTAAGCATTAACATTACATTATACCAATGGATCAAGAGTCACAATTGTACATTTTAAAGTGACAAATGAATTATTTGACTTGTATTATAAGTTGTTCAACTATTTTTTTTCCTTTCATCTTCTTTCTCAATATTGAAATTGATTAAGAACAATTTTCAGAATCAAATGAAAATTGTTTTATAAAAATAAGTCAAATTATATTTTACAGTGAAATTATTTTTTTTTTTAATATTTAAAATCGTGACCGCTTATGAAAAATCCTGTGTATGCATGCCACGAGCACGTATAAGTATGCCAATTATATTCTTTGCGGTTAACAAGATTTGTATTGAATGGCCTTCTCAAGGGCTTTTTTGTATGAGAAAACTACCTTCTATAGCCCCTCAAATTTTTAAGGAAATTTTACCTCTTATAGCAAACTGTTACACCCTATTTATTATAAACCAAATCAATTTCAAAATATTATTACTTATAGTTACATTTTCTATTTTATTGCAAAATAAATATTTATTTATACTCTATCATTGAGGCGTAAAATATACCAGTTATGTTCTTTCTCTTTCTCTTCCTTCTCTCTGTATATCATCAAGATTCTCAAACCTCTCTCATCTCCCTCAAATCTCTCCCTTTTTCCATCAAGGCAGTCGTACCTTCCCTTTTAATTGAGAGAAGGACTCGGAATTGACTCCCCTCGAGGCTGTTGGCTCGTTGTTCTTTTCAAATGCTATTGCGCTCTCTTGGTTGTATTTGATTTCTTCTTCTTTCCTTTATTGATCTTTTAAGATTTGGTCCTGTTGTATCCTTCTTTCTATACATTCCTTCAATGTTAAAATCAATCTTTCTTCATCTATGTTGGTTATCCTTGAATTAAATCTGAGCCTCATCACGCTTTCCTGCATGGGTCCATAACTTCTCATCTTGTTTGGTCGTAGCAGCTATTTTTAGTGGCGGTGGTGTACTTTCTGAAGCGAAGAGAATAGATTTGAAGCGAAGAGGGAGTAGACGAACAAATCTGGCCATAGCTACAAATTGGGCTTTTGAAAATCTGAAGCGGAGTTGCCGGATAAGATTTGAGGGCCGAGCTTTGTTCGTCTCCATTTTTAGTTTTAATACAATGTATACAATATTTTACTTGGCCGAAAAATGCCATTTCCAGCTAACTTCACATACAATGATACAAATGTCTTGTATTATGTACAAATACACTCAAATACATTGTATTTTTACATAAATACATTAGATTTTAGTATGTATTTATGTATTCCAAAGGTTTGTATTTTTTGAATACAGCCGAATGTTTTTGTGATTTTTTGTTGTTTGAATACAGTCGAATTTAATACGGTGAATTGAATACAATGTATAATAGCGAATAATGAATATCGGTAAATTGAATACAATGTATACAATCAAATTGAATAGAACGGTATACACCCTATTTCTTGATTTTTTGTTGTTTGAATACAACTTAATTCAATATAGTGAAATTGAATACAATTCAATATTGTGCTTTCCGCTATTAACACCCGTAATCACTATTTTTAGGCGGATTACCTCACTGTATTTATAAACACATTCGCATGAATATATGATATACAGAATTAAATGGTTGCAATCCCTTGCTTTAGCGGATTACCTCACTGTATTTATAAATACAATCGCGCGAATACATGGAATACAACACAATAGCAACAAAATTTTGTAGAATTGATTTTGTCGAGTTAAATTAGGAGTGATTCAAGCTAATTGATCATCTTTCTATTATTAATTGATGGACTCTCTACTTATTAGGCGAATCTCGCGACTGCATTCATCAATACAGTAGCATAAATACAACGAATACAGTCTGAGGAGCAACAAAATAGTAGCTACAGGAAGTGTGTGTATATATATATATATATATATATATATATATATATATATATATATATATATAGGAAGTTAATAGCCACTAAACTATAGTGGTTTCTGAAAATTCCTCTTTAAATAGGCCATATTTTTTCCCATTAACACGAAATATCCCTCCTGCCCACATATATTACATCTAATAGCCTGAAATGTCTATTTTGTATATTTTTGTATAGTGATAGTCTATTTTGTATATTTTTTATATAGTGACAGTCTATTTAGTATATATTTTGTATAGTGACACTTAAAAAAATTAGTTCAATGGGCTAAAATGCACTGATATGGTATATTTTTTACGGTATATATAAGTTAAATAATGTGGAATAAGATACTCAGAAGCCCAAGTCTACTATACCACTATTCTCTTCCAAATTCTAGGCCTCCCTATGCCCCTAACTACTTGTTAGGTCGGGTTGAACGCTAGATTACTTGGTGCATTTTAATTTTTAACAATTGAGATAAAAATTTAAACTCCGTCAGTATCGTAGCATTCCTTTCTTCCTCCCTTATACTAATACAAAAAAGAATTATTAAAAAAAACTACTCGTTGGATCTGTATTACGGCGTACCAAATTACAAATTAGATAATTATGAAATGTGGATCGGATATATTCTAAAATATAATATAAGACTATGAATATAGATGGGGTCTGATTTAGACGCAGCAACGTAGTCTCTAGATCCAACACTGCATGGTGAATTAACATATAATATGAACCTTTTCAATTTGGTGAATTATTATCTTGATAATATTCTGATTATAGTTTTCATTCTTTAATTAATTATAGGTGACTGAGTAAGGGGAAGGTATGGATTAAAGTAGGTTACGGAGTTGAAAAGTTTGAAATTTGAATGGGGAGGAGTGGCAGTGATTTGGACTAGCCCTTGAATTAGTTTTGGGCTATTAATTATACGGTTTATTTTGTGGGGCTTTTGCATCTATACCTGATTTTGGGGTCACAATTGAATCTATACCATACCCACTTTGAAAAAAAATAAATTGCAAGAGTACCCACTTTACGATCAGCTTCAGACTTACTGAGTCTGAAGTTAAAAAAATTAGTCTGAAGTGAAAAATGCACTTAAGGCCAAATAGGTCTAAAGTGCAACCAATGGTTTCATGCACTTAAGTCTAATAAGTCTGAAGTGAAAAATTGCACTTCAGATGCACTTAAGGCCAATAAGTCTGAAGTGAAAGTTTGCATTTCAGATGCATTTAAGGCCAAATGTTCTGAAGTGCAACAAACGTTTTCATTCACTTAAGGCCAATAAGTCTGAAGTGAAAATTTGCACTTCAGATGCACTTAAGGCCAAATAGTTCTGAAGTGTAACCAATGGTTTCATGCACTTAAGGCCAATAAGTCTGAAGCGAAAAATTACACTTCAGATGCACTTAAGGCCAAAAGGTCTGAAGTGCAACAAACGTTTTGCTACACTTAAGGCCAATAAGTCTGCGAAAAATTACATTTCAGATGCACTTAAGGCCAAAAGGTCTGAAGTGTAACAAAAGTTTTGCTACACTTAAGGCCAATAAGTCTGAAGTGAAAAATTACACTTCAGATGTACTTAAGGCCAAAAGATCTGAAGTGCAACCAATGTTTTTATGCACTTAAGGCCAAATAGGCCTGAAGTGCAAATTGCCCAGAAACAGAAATTTCTTCTTTGAATTATAAAAATTCAATATATGATTTAATCAGGAACAAACCGCAATCATCAATTTGTCAAAACAACAATAAATCTAATGAACCGATTTTGCAATTAAGAAAAAGAAGAAGAAGAAACCTTAAGTAATAGTAAAAAATAAAGTGTCATAATAGCTCACCATTGTAAAACATCATAAACTATATTAAAAGAAGAAGAAGAAGAAAAACATCATAAACTATATTAAAAGAAGAAGAAGAAGAAGAAGAAGAAGAAGAAGACGGAGAAGAAGAAGAAAACGAAAGAGGAGAAGGAGGAGGAGAAGAAGAAGACGAAGAAGAAGGAGGAGGAGAAGAAGGAGTAGAAGGAGAAGAAGAAGGAGGAGGAGAAGGAGAAGGAGAAGAAGAAGAAGGAGAAAAAGAAGAAGGAGAAAACGAAGGAGGAGAAGGAGGAGGAAAAAGATGCCTGAAGTTGTTTAAAAAATGGGTACAGGTTAAATTTTTTTTAAAAAGTGGGTGTAGGTTAAATGGGGGCGACCAAATAGGACGGCCCGTGCAATTTTTTCTTATTCTGTGGCTACCTATTGTCATTAGTTTTTACCAGATGACAAATGAAGTTTGCTCTTT
Source organism: Nicotiana obtusifolia (assembly GCA_002018475.1). Taxonomy (NCBI): domain Eukaryota; kingdom Viridiplantae; phylum Streptophyta; class Magnoliopsida; order Solanales; family Solanaceae; genus Nicotiana; species Nicotiana obtusifolia. Next base: position 243,218 of record MCJB01014711.1, read on the forward strand.
TTGTATTGCAACGAATTGAATCGCATATCCACCGTGTTCTCCACCATTATCCTCTAATGGAGGCCCAGAGCAGGGATTTCGTTATAAAACAGTTTTGAGACCGAGCCCTCAAAGATCTTAGTTCAAGTGGGCCCAGAAAAACTAGCTAACTAAAACAGGCTTAAACTAGGAAATGCGCCTCGTCAATTTTTTAAGGAAATTTTATCTTCTATAGCAAAAGTATACACGCTATTTATTATATACCAAAATTATTTTAAAATATTATTTTCTATAGCTACCTTTTATATTTTATAGCAAAATAGGTATTTATGGTATACACTACAATTAAGGCGTGAAATACGCTATTTATGTTTTTTCTCTCTCTTTCTTTCAGTTAACACACGATTCTCTCTCAAAATTTCAGCAAAATTTTTCTTCTTTCTCTCTCTCTTCCTTCTCTCTCTCTCTCTCTTCGAGCAAAATACCTGCATCTAATCGTGAATTCTCTGGCTGAATCCTCTATAGTTACTACAATTGAATATACTTCTACAGGTTCAGTCAATCTACAATGTGTACACCACCATGAACGCTGGATGAATAATAGGGCAGAAATTCTTAAAACGATGAATCATTAATTTCTACATAACTATGAGTCAGAATCTTCGGCGTCATCATCCACTATTGGCTCATCCTCTTAGGCGAACAAATATGGCCATGGCTACGCCGAAGAAGATTTGAGGGCTGGGTTCTTGTTCGTCTCCATTTTTAGTTTTAATACAATGTATACAGTATTTTGCTTGGTCGAAAAACGCCACCTGTGGCAAACTTTCTTCTCTTATTTGCTATTTAGTCACATATAATGATGCAAATGATTGTATTCTATACAAATACACTCAAATGCATTGTATTTTTGTATAGATATATTTTTTTCGCTTGTATTTATGTATTTTGAAGGTCTGTATGTTTTGAATACAGCCGAATATCACTGTGACTTCTGATTTTTTATTGTTGGAATACAACTGAATTGAATACAGTGAATTGAATACATTGTATAATAGTGAATATCTATGAATTGAATACAATGTATATAATCGAATTGAATAGAACGGCATACACCCAATTTTCTTGATTTTTTGTTGTTTGAATACAATTGAATTCAATATAGTGAAACTGAATACAATTCAATATTGCGCTTTCAGTTATTAAACACCTATAATCACTATTCTTTTAGGCGGATTACCTCACTGTATTAATACATAATTAAACATCTGTAATCCCTATATTTTACCTCACTGTATTTATAAAATATAGTCGTCCGAATACATGGAATACATCACAATAGCAGCAAAATTTATTTATCTAGAATTGATTTTATTGAGTTAAATTAGGAGTGATACACGCTAATTGATCCTCTTTTCGTGATTAAACAACTAGACTTCCCTATTTTTTAGGCGAACTCCGCTATTCTATTCATGTATACAGTAGCGAGAATATAGCATATACAGTCGCACAACTGGATTCCCCTATTTTTTAGGCGAATTCCACTATTGTATTCATGAATACAGTAGCACAAATACAACGAATACAATAGCGTAACAACTAAATAATAGCTACAGGAAGCAATTATGTATATGATAGAAGTTAATAGCCACTAAATAATAGTGATTTTTGAAAATTCCTATTTTTTAATCTAATAATCAAAGAGTCGAAACTGAGCTAGACCGATTATTGGAATAATGGATATTACTTAAAATAATAATTGCGTTTGACTCCAAAAGCTGACTTTTTATAAAATAGACAAACAGTAACATAATTGAACTGATATAGTAAATAATATCAAGTGAAAAAATCGTATGTACTATTTGCTGGAATGGATTAAATGTTTAAGTGCCACGAGAATCATTTACATATTCCTAAGCATATAGAGTACACAATATGATCACTTTCGGTGAAATTTTACCACAATTATTTCTATTTTAATGGGCTGAAATTTTATCGAGTTGTCGCAAAGAGGCCCAAAACTATGTGTCCTTGCAATATACATTGCGAGCTAGTTTATTTTCTCCTTCTGCTGGTTCCATTGACCACAATTTTTTTTTCAAGAAGCGAAAAACTCATACTGAAATTAATATAATTAACAGCCATGATTAGGATTGAAGTAGTCGTTACTCCTTTAATTATCTGTTAACCTTCCCTCCAAACTACACAGTGCTACTTATTTATTCTAAAATCCGTTTTAATCAAGTTGATCCGAACTCCACAGTTACAAATTCATATTTCTTATCATAAATACTTATGCCACTAGTCAAAAGTCGTATTAAAATGAGATTTAATCCATCCCAAAACTAGGTCATTGTTAATCAATAGAAGAATAGTTGACCAATTATATGTCCAAACTCTACTAAGTTTTCACCTCCCTACAATGGCGTTATTATATAGGGGCAAAGCCGTGTATTTTGATAAGGAATGAGTCTCAACCACCCCACTTGGGTTGTTAAGTGGATCGTAGAATTATCTACTACTCATTTGATGCATGAAAATGACTTTCCATTTTTCGTTAGTACTTTTTGATCGAAACCTTGGAAAATTAAACATCTACGAAAGAACAAACTAATATGTTAGGTAGCCCAGGGGCGGATCTACCTTTTGGGCAGGGGTGGCACGCCAAGCGTCCAAATCGACAAAAACTTTTAGTATGTATGTTGATATCTATGAAATAAACTTAATACATATAAATTGGCACCACACAAATTGCATGTGGGTGCCATGATTCAATGCTGCCTCTTATGTCTCATGTTGGCTTCACGGTTCTGAGTTCGATTCTTGCGCCGCGTCCTCTTTCTTTTCTCTTCCTGATATTTGCAACTAAATCTCTCTTATCTTCTTTTTAAAATATTTTTACATTAGCCTTTATTTTGCTTTCTACAATTATATATTATTTCATGAGCAATCTATTTCAATGCATAATTTTAAGTTGGTTCCAGGTAATATGTAGTTTTTTTCTTTTTAACGATACAACATTGATTTATATATTAGAGTATAATTTGAGCAATATCATTTATTGACTTTTGAAAAACATGTCTTGTTGAATAGAGGTTTTGAGTTGATTTTCATAAATTGAAAATTTGAAACTTTTGGTTTGGAAACAATTGTCATATAACTCGATAATTAAATTGGAAAAATTTATCCAAGAACAATTATCAATTAAACAACTCAAACAAAGAATATATAGTAATTAAGCTATTTTTCAAGAAAATTTTCTAATTGGAGGCGTATTTTCATGAAATATTATTATTATTTGCAATTTTTGTTCCAGAATATAATTATATCAAGCATAAAAATTAAATTAAAATTGAATTATTTGCCTATTTGTGAATAAAAGACGTAATTGAATTAATCAAAAACTAACAGAATCAGTCCGTTCTTCTTATTCGGACTTTGTGACTAGGGGTAAGTATGCTATATATGTATAATGAAACTCGTAACTTTTAAATTCTGGATCCACCTCTGAATAGCCCACGTTAATTTGTAGTGACTTCTTTAAAACTTTTGGCAATTTAAAGTCGTATGCTTTTATAGCTTCCAACATCATAAAATCTATATTTCTACTTTTGGACCTTGTCGTTAAAAGCCACTATTTAAAATGAATCTTCTTTTTTATTTGAAATTTTTCACATACAGAATGTTGTAACTTTTACATATGTTAACCCTTTGCAATATGAAAACAAGATTACTGAGAATGAGAGTGTGATGACTCGATAGGTCATTTAAAATTTTATCTTTTATTTTTGTGTTTCGATATCTTAAATAGCTCCGTTTAGCTTTTCTTAATTTGCATGCGCAATTCGGGTATTTTTGTGTGAAAAAATTGATAAAAATATGAAATTTTTGCCTTAAAATTCATTTGAGTTGACTACGATCAACATTTTGTGTAAACGGACCCGGATCAGTGTTCTGATGGTCCCGGTGGGTCCTATCATAATTTGGAACTTGGGCGTGTCCGAAATCGATTTTGAAAGTCCCTAGCTTGATTTAATGTAATTTGTTGAAAACTAGCAATTTAAAGGTTTAAAGAATTCCTAAGTTTGACCGCAAGTTGAATTTGTTGCTATCGGGTTTGGATTTCGGTTCAGGAACTTGATATAGGTTCATTTCAGTATGTATGGCTTGTCTGCAAAATTTGGTGCAAAACGGAGTTGATTTGACGTGATTCGGACGTCCGGTTGTAAAATTTTATGTTCTTGAGTTTCTTTGAAAATATCATTCATTTTGATGTCCGATTCGTAGTTTTAAGTGTTATTTTAGTGATTTGATCGCGCGAGCGAGTTTGTATGATATTTTTGGACTTGTGTGCATGTTTGATTTATAGCCCCAAGGGCTCGGTGAGTTTCAGACGCGTTTCAGAGAGTTCATGGGAGATCAGATTTTTGCCGGTGCTCAGATCTCGCATTTGTGAGAAAATACTCGCATTTGCGACAACTGCATTTCTGAGCTTCATGCTCTTTGCGAAGAGCACAATGGCCTGAATCGCATTTGCAATAATAGCCTGGCCTGGTTGTTGGTCGCAATTGTGACCACTAAGTCCCTTTTGCGAAGGATCCAAGTTCGCAAATCCGAATCATCGCATTTGCGATGATAGCAGAGGTGTGTGATTCCTCACATTTGCGATGGATTTTTCGCATTTGTGGGGTTCGCAAATGCGAACCCCAGGTTGCATTTGCAACATTTGCGCCTGAATAAAAAGCTGAGAAGACGGGATTTAGCTCATTTTTCACAAACTCTCAACCCTAAAAGGTGATTTTTCTAAGAGATTTTCTTCCTAAATACATTGGTAATTGACTTTAATCTACTTCTTTTCAATTACCCATTATATTTCATAAGATTTCAACATCAAATTTAGGATTTCATGGTAGAAATTAGGGATTTGGCTAGAATTAGGGATTTTTGTAAATTTAGGATTTCGACCTCGAATTGAGGTTGGATTTCGAAATTAATTATATAAACAGGCTCGGGGGTGAATGAGTAATTGAATTTTAGTCCGTATCTCGTGTTTTGACCAAGCGGGCCGGGGTTGACTTTTGTTGAATTTTTAAAAAAAGTATAAAGATCTTAACTTTATGTATCGTAATTGATTTTTCTAGCATTGGTTATTGATATTAAATTGATTTTGGTTAGATTCGGTTGGTTCGGAGGAGAATTATAAAGGAAAGGCACCGGTTGAGTTTTGATTTGCTTGCGGAGTGAGGTAAGTATAGGGTCTAACTTTGATTTGAGGGAATTAGAGACCCTTGAGCTATGTGCTATGTGAATTACATGTGTAGCAGCGTATATGCGAGGTGACGAGTGTATATAGGCCGTCAAAATAGTTGTTTTCATGCTTTCCCATATTTCATTAATTACCTCATTCCACGCCTTAATTGTTACATATTTTAGTTGCTTTCTACGCCTTAACTTGTTACTTGTCACCTATTACTCTTGTATTGAGATGCTTGTTTCTTCTGTGATTTCATAATTAATTGCCACTTGCATTACTTGTCTTACTTGTACACTTTAATTGTCATATCTTTGGCTTGCCTTGTTACTTTGTGTTAATTGTGGCATTTCTTGATTTGGTACGAGGTTCCTTTATGGCTTTGCTTTCATATTCTTTAATCGTAGAGATTCTTGTGATTTGGGTTGTTGAATTGATTACATCTATTGATTTTTTTGTTTATAGAAGGGGTTGCACGCTGCAACGGGTGTAATAAGGGAGGATTGATATTTATATAGTGAGATCGGGTTGCGCGCCGAAACAGATATTACATGTTATTCTTGATATTGATATGGTGAAATAAGGGAGGATTATGATACTAATTCTGATTATATGGTGGGATCAGGTTGCGCGCTGCAACGGATTTTACATGTTATTCTTGATTTTGATATGGTGAAATAATGGAGGATTGCGTTTGTATGGTAGGATCGGGTTGCGCGTCGCAACGGATTGTGTGTTTTGTATTCTTGTATTGTGTTAGCTTTCAGTGTTTTCATACGACATTCTGAGGACTAGTGTTTCTGGTTTAACTGATTTCGAGGATTGAGTTTATTTATATCAGTTAACTGCCTTACTTTTCTTGTGTACCCTTCCAGCTATTATTATTATACTGTGCACAGGTTATTGTAAGTGACCGCCTTATCTTCGTCACTACTTCGTCGAGATTAGGCTCGGCACCCACAGAGTACATGGGGTCGGTTGTACTCATGCCACACTCTGCACTTCTTGTGCAACTTTTGGAGTCGTAACTAGCGGCGGTCAGTAAATTGCTCGGATTGATTTCCTGACAGAGGCTTGAGGTACAGCTGCACGGTGTTCGCAGCCCTGAAGTCTCCTTCTACCTGATTCTAACTGTTTATTTTATTTCAGACAGTCATGTTTTCATTCAGACTATTGTTTGTATTACTCTAGTCGCTCGTGTACTTGTGACACCATATCTGGGATTGTATTTAGATATCGCTGTTGTTATGATTTTCTCACTCTATTTCCATTTAACTGTTCTTGGTTATTATTTGATTTGAATTGTTAAAAATGGCTAAAAACTATTCTAACGTTGGCTTGCCTAGCAAGTGAAATGTTAGGCGACATCACGATTTCGAGGGTGAAAATTCCGGATCGTGACAGAAGACTCAGTTAATTGAATTGTAAAGAAAAGGCAACAAAGTATAAATATTGATCATCAATTCAAATCTAAATTTAAATACCTTTGGCACCGATTATTTTCTAATATTAGCCCGGTTGATTGTGGTAACCAACTCTTAGTTTTTTGAAAAATTCCCAAGGAAATCAGCTGCCGCTACCCTTCAGGTGCGTTTTGGATAAACTGCTGACTGTGCAGTAGCTTGTGAATTACACAGGAGATGTAAATTGCACTAGGAAAGTCCGGTGCTACGAGTTTCTGTTTGAGGAGACTGCTAGTGAAGGGAATTGATCTCAGTTAAGGGTGGGCATAGTTTGGGCAAATCCGAAATCCAAACTAAGATCCGATTTTTTTGGATTTTCGGTTTAGATTTTCGGATTACGGATTGGATTTTGAATTTAATTTTTAACATATTTTTGAATTTCGGATTGGATATTGGTTTGGTACTTTTGATTTTTGGATATCCGAAAATTCGAAATTTTTGTACTTTATATTTAGTTTATTATCCATATGCCAATAGTAATAAGTTCAATACCGTACTCATTAAATATTATCTCATATATTCAATATTAATTACTAAGTTACTGTCAGAATACTTTCTGTTTGGACATGATTTTACTATTGCTACTTCTTATCGGCCATATTAATGTCTCTGTTGTATTTTTTTAATAATAATTTTATTACTTGAATACTTTATTTGGATGATTGTGGCAAGAATGAGGAACTTTTCAGGCAATTTAATATGAGCACTTCATTTGGATATTCATTTTTGTAAAAAGTAGAAACATCTTAACTTATACGTTCAAAATCAAAAATCCATAATATCCAAACCAATTAATCCGAAATCGAACTTAAAACTTCGATCCAATCCGAACTTATTTGGATTGGAATTGGATTGTCATTTCTTCAATCCGAAAATCAAAAATCTAAATCGAAATTCTCATATCGAATCCGAATTGCCCAAACGTCCACCCCTAATCTCAGGTCTCTGATGTGAGAAACCACTCACTCAACCAACTCAGTCAACCCTACGGACCAACTAAATCTTAGTTGTTGTATTCGAACATTGTATTCTTTTATACCCAATTTGATTTCACCAGAAAAGTTGCAAAGGTGACCAGGTATGAGAAAGTTAATGTATTCCTCCATTGGGAAAACTTCACAAGATTCAACAACAAAATTCTTATATAAGCTAGAAACAAATTAAAGAAACCTCATGAAGAGAAATAAAGGGTTCAACCCTAGTATTGAATTGTTTTAACTTCACTATGCATCAACCGTTGTTCTTAACTATATATAAATAAACTAAGAATCAATATGTACTTTTTCCAAAAGAAAATGTTCTTTATCTTTCTTTTCCTTTTTCTTTTAGAGTGACATTCACACTACTAAAAATCAGCCTTTCATTGACGCAGGAGTACCGACAGACAAATTCAGGCTGCTATTTCGAGGGATTTTTTTGTTAGAGTCTCTCGATACATTTAAATATTTTAATTTTTTTAAAAAGTTTTTCGACGAGTATCTCTCGATGAATAACGAGTTTTTAACCGGTCAAAATCAATTGACCATATCGATGGCTTCCGTCAATATATTACCGAGGAACTCTCTCGCTACTTAAGGTATAATTATTTTTGAATTATTTTTTCACAGTACTAATAGTCTTTACAACAACAACAACATACCCAGTATATTCTCAAAATGTGGGGTCTGGGGAGGATAGTCAGTACGCAGATCTTACCCCTACCTAATGAAGGTAGAGAGCTGTTTCCAATAGACCCTCGGCTTGGAAAAAAGAAGAAGGAAAGCAAGAAAGGAAGAGAGAAGAAAACGAGGGAGATAAAGGATAAGTAGTACCAAATAATAACAAAAGAGAATACAATACCTGAGGCAAACAAAACCACATAATGCAATTAAGATCTGAGAATACAAAGGGACATGCGTGTTACTAAGACTATTAGTGAGCAACTAAGAAATTCCCAACTACCTACTAACCTTCTACCCTAATTCTCGACCTCCACACCGTCCTATCGATGGTCATGTCCTTAGTGAGCTAAAACAGAGCCAGTCTTGCCTAATCACCTCTCCCCAACACTTCTTAAGCCTGCCTCGACCTCTTCTCAAACTCACCATGGCCAACCTCTCACACCTCCTAACGGGAGCTTTAATGCTTCTCCTCTTAACATGTCCAAACCATCTCAACTTCGACTCCCGCATCTTATCAACACGGAGGCTACTCCCACTTTGTCCCGGGTAGCTTCATTCCTAATCTTATCTCTCCTGGTATACCAACACATCTATCTCAACATTCTCATTCTACTACTTTCATCTTCTGCACATGGGAGTCTTTAACTGGCCAACATTCAGCCCCATACAACATAGTCGGTTGAACCACTACTCTATAAAACTTATCCTTAAGTCTTGGCGGCACATTCTTATCACAATAAATGAGAAGCGAGCCTTCATTTTATCCATCCCACTCCGATATGATGTGTGACATCTTCGTCAATCTCTCCGTTACCTTGAATAATATACCCGAGATACTTGAAAATTATTCTTTTGGGGATAACTTGAGCATCAAGCTTTACATCTACGTTTATTTCATGGGTCCTATCATTGAATTTGCACTCTATTCTGTTCTAGTTCTGCTCAACTTGAAACCTTTAGACTCCAAGGTCTGTCTCCAAACCTCCAGCCTCGCGTTAACTCCGCCTTGCGTCTCGTCAATCAACACTATATCATCGGCAAATAGCATGCACCAAGGCACCTTCCCTTGGGTGTGTTGCGACAACACATCCATTGCCAAGGAAAATAAAAATGGGCTAAGAGCCGATCCCTGATGCAACCCCATCACAACAGAAAAATGCTATGAGTCACCTCTAACAGTCCTCACCCGAGTCTTAGCACCATCATACATATCCATAATCACCCTAGTGTACGCTACGGGAATGTCGCTAGCCTCCAAACACCTCCACAGAACCTCACTCGGGACTTTATCGTACGCTTTCTCAAGGTCAATAAATATCATATGCAAGTCCTTCTTCCTTTCCCTATACTGCTCCACTAATCTCCTCACCAGATGAATCGCTTCCGTAGTCGAACGCCCCGGCATGAATCCGAACTGGTTCTCAAAAATAGACATGTACCTCCTCACCCTGGGCTCCACCACCCTCTCTCAAACCTTCATAGTAGGACTCAACAACTTTATACCCCTATAGTTGCTGTAATTTTGGATGTCATCCTTGTTTTTGTACAGCGGAACCATCGTACTCTACGTCCATTCTTCGGGCATCTTCGTCGTCCTGAAAATAACATTAAACAACCCAGTGAGTCACTCCAACCCTGCTCGCCCCCCGCTCTTCCAAAATTCCACTAGGATTTCGTCCAGGCTCGTTGCTCTGCCCCTGCACATCTTACGCATCGTCCCTTCCACCCCCCTTACCTTAATACGCCTGCAAAATCCAAAATCATGCCGACTCTAGGAATGCTCCAACTTACTGATGGTCTTTACAAAAATAAATTAAAAAAGAAATATAATGTATGGACGGACTCTATCGTTATTACAACAACAACAACAACAACAACAACAACAAACCCAGTGTAATCTCACATGTGGGGTCTGTGGAGGGTAGTGTATGCAGACCTTACTGCTACCTTGTGGAGGTAGAGAGGCTATTTTTGATAGACCCTCGGCTCAAAGAACGGTGAAAATAAAGTAACAAACAGTTGCAACAGTAATATAATAGGAACAAATGGCACAACTTGTAATATAAAGAATCAAGAATTCGAAAAAAAAATACAAAAATAATACTAGTACTACTGATAAGACTAGGGACTAGCGACTACTGTCAACCTTCTACCCTAATTTTCAACCTCCACCCTACTCCATCGAGGGTCATGTTCTTGGTAAGCTGGAGCAATAATATATCCTTCCTAATCAACTCACCCCAATACTTCTTAGGCCTACCCCCACCCTTTCTAAGACCCGCCATGGTCAACATATCACACCTCCTGATCGGGACATCAATGGCTCTCCTCTACACGTGCCCGGACCATCTCAACCTTGATTCCCGCAGTTTGTCCTCCAACGAGGCCACACCCACCTATCGCTATTGCATTTATAATTATCTTGGATTTTATTTTCACAATACTGATAGCCTTTTTTGGTGTATTAATAAAAATTAAATAAAAATAAATTATACTAATTATGAAAGACCCTCGCTAATACATAATATATAATTTTGTAGTTTTTTTTACTTTATTGATGGAGATATGTCGGTAATATAAATATATAATTTTATGCATAATTATTTTTAATTTTTAATAAAAAATAGCGAGGGAGTCCCTCGGTACATCCCTTGATAATTTCTTACATAGTTATGTTAGTGATTGATTAGCATATCCATTGATAATTATATCAAGTAGAATTGTATTTATGGTAATTACAGTAATTTGAAGTATATTAATGATAATTAGCTTATAAATTGATAATTACACAAAGTAGAAATGAATTAGTGGTACTCTTAAGTAATATTAGTGATTGATTAGCCTATACATTAATAATTACACACTAAAAGTATTTTTAGGAAATTTTATTTATTTATTAGCTTATAATTGATAACTAGTAAGTAGAAGTATCTTAGTGATATTCTTAAGTAACGTTAGTAATTTATGAACCTATACATTGAAAATCACACTATATAGAAGTGTATTAGTTGTAATTAGCTTATAGATTGTGTAACGACCCGACCGATCGTCTTGAGCTTTAACATCCCGTTCAGAGCTTTGAGACCTAGCAGAATTATATGATGTATTATGACTTACGCATGTGGTTGATTTTGATGTTCGAGAGGTTCGGGATTGATTTGGAAGAGTGATTCTCAATTTGGAAGCTTTAAGTTGAAAGAGTTTACCAAAGTTTGACTTTTAAGTAAACGACCTCAGAGTCGGGATTTGATGATTTCAATGGATTTGTATGGTGATTTAGACTTGGGAGTATGTTCGGTGTCACGAACCCGATTTTCCATCCGTAGGATGTCGTGATGGTACCTAGTCGTAAGACTAGGTAAGCCTAACAATAATGAAAACTAAACATATATGAATTAACGAGTTACGGAAAATAACTGAACAATAGATGAAAACCTTTCGAAAATTGAGTCTCACACTACACACCCCAAAACCGGTGGAACCGTGTCATAAGCTCTACCGAGTATAACAAGAGTAACTACTACATCACTGTCTGAAAGAAAGTACCACTGTAAACGAGGATAAAGGAAGGTGACTCCGAGGCATGTGGACGCCGAGCAGGCATATCTTGAAGTCTTTGATAAAGTAGCTGGCACGAATCTCTATCTACCGGCACGAGCAGATATACATGGATCTGCACAAAAAGATGTGCAGAAGCATAGTATGAGTACACCACAACGGTACCCAGTAAGTATCAAGCCTAACCTCAGTAGAGTAGTGGCGAGGCCAGGTCAAGTCACCTACTAGGATATGAAATAGACAGTATAACATGAAATACATATATAAAATGGGAAGTAAGAAAGCAATTAATATGGAACAAGATGATAGCATGATCCACAACCGGGAAAATCAACAGCAGCAATAGCATGAAAGAAACAACTAAAGTGATACAAAGATGATGTACGGACTGCAACTACTAAAATGATAACGAAATGGAGCAACAAGAAGTATTCCTTCCACGACACTTTGCAACATAAAATAACAACAAGAAACACAAAAAGGTATCACCTCATGTACAATAAAATCAAACCGAGGTACCACCTCATATAATCAAGAATAACAACCGAGGTACCGCCTCGTATTCACATTTCTCAATTTCAATCACAATCCTTCCTTACGCTGCCACGTGAGCTTTACATTTGAAAATAGATTTTTGGAAATAGTTTTTCCGAAATAGCTACACGCACTTTAGCCCACCTTATGACGCCTTGTGGCTTCACGTAGTTTCCCTACAAGCAATCACGCTTAAGATCCGTCTTATACCGCCGCATACACAACAACCAAGCCTTTTACCGCTGCATGCGCATCAATATCATATCACAATAACAACTCGTACCACAAGGGCCCACATATCAAAACTTGCCAACAACAACAATATCAATGTTTCCACAACAATAGCCCATGGATACACCACAATGTATACAAGAATATCAACAACAATAATGGATGGAAAATGCTCAATAGGATAGACGTTTTAACAATAACCAATATCGCCTCAACGTGTTAACAACTTTCACAACCTCAACACCAATTAACTCAGCAATGAGAAAACAACTAATAACTACGATATTAGATAAGACTAACTCACAATAAAGGAAATTATCTGCACAATAAGTATCAAATAACGGAAGTTAACAAATAAAGGGGGGTAACATGAACAATTAATTCGACAATGATAATTAATGATGAAGAGATAACATGTGACAATAAAGGGGATAACAAGTTTAACTAAAACATGGAAGCAATTTAACAAGTAGGATGTAGATCAGATACTAAACAAGTCAACTAAGGCATTTAAGATAGTCTAACACAATTAAGGATGATTTGACTATGAGAATTTAGAACGTAATAAGGCATCTCAATTAAAGCATGGAAATAGTCTAAGTAACCTAAACGGGTCAAAACTACGTACAACCCGTGTACCCACTTGTCATTTTGCGTATGCAGATTTCACTTAGCACAATTGAATCAAACAATACCAATCCTAAAGAGTAGTTCCCCTACAGGAAGTTAGGTAAGACACTTACCTCAATTAGGGCAATTCAACACTCGAAAATAGCTTTCCCTTAAAATACGCCTCCACACGGCTCAAATGTAGCCAAAATCGACTCAGTATCATCAAACAATGCTAGAAAATTCAATTGCAATAGATAAAGTTAAGATTTTTACACTTTTTCCAAAAAGTCAATAAAAGTCAACCCAAGGCTCGGCCGGTCAAAACCCCGGTCTAATGGTAGATTCCGTCTACTCATGACCCCACGAGTTCATATATGTGGTTAGTTTCAAAATTCGAGTCCAAATCGACTCTCAAAACTCAATTTGTTATTTTTCAAAAACTTGACAAAGTTTCATAAATTTCTACTTTGATTCATATGATTTTGATGTTAAAATATAAGATAAGTTGATGGAATATGATTAGAATTAGATTCCGATAACTTACCCAAGATTTTTAGGTAAAAATCCCCTCTCCAAATTGTCTCCTACCGAGTCTAGGGTTCAAAAATGAGAGAATGAACTCAAAAATCCTGTCCCTTAGCTATTTGTCCAGTCGCAGATGTCGCATTTGCAACCTTGCGAACCCCACAAATGCGAAGAATCACTCGCAAATGCAAAGTCCTTCCATTTGCGATGACAGCAAAGATGGAGTTGCGACCAAATGGATCGCAAATGCGAACTAGCTTCATCCTAGCATACTTCACAAATGCGAACACTGGGTTCCCAAATGCGAACCCAGTAGGCTTGGCTTAACTTTGCAAATGCGAATTCAGACCTCGCAATTGCGAGATCTGAGGCCTGTGTAGAAACCAGCAACTTAAAAATTCCAACAAAGCTCCGTTAAGCATCCGTAGCTCACCCGAGCCTTCGGAGCTCCAAACCAAATATCCACACAAGTCTAAAAACATCATACAAACTCGCTCGCTGATAAGTGGGGATTTTGACAACTTGTTAGCGCCTTTTAGCTTTTGTTTTAGTCCAAAAGAGTTTAGTTGTGTTCCCGAAAACTAATGAAATTTGCTTAATTGCAGGAAAATTGGAAGAAGAACTCCCGAGATGAAATCCAACTCAAGAAGGAGTAATCTGAACACAAGGACATAAAAGGTAGCTTAGAAATGCAACCGTCGAATATCATCTATGGCCGTAGGTTATGAAGGAAAAGCCATCAGAGTTTGGTGCAAAATGCGGCCCGCACATGAATTGTGCAGCCGCAAAAGCTAGGCCAGGAGCAAAGTTCAGAGAATATGCATTCCAAGTCTACCAGAAGCGGGGAACACACAAGAATTGTGCGGCCGCAGAAGAAGAGCTATGCGGTCGTAGATGCAAAAGTGCGAACCGCTGAAGCGCAAGATGCGGCCACAGTTACAATTGTGCGGATTGCAGAAGAGCAAGATGCGGCCGAAGTTTAATCTGCGGACCGCAGAAAGAGTACAGTGCAGTCGCAGAACTTTAAATATGACAAGTTGAAGAAAAATGCGGACCGCACATGGAATTGCGCGGCCACAGATTCTCCCGAAGGGCATTTTTGTCCGAAATTTCCAGCCCTGTATAAATTGACGAGTTTCACATTTGTAGGTCAGCTTTTGACATCAGCTGCTACAGTAGCCGTTTCCTTTTACTCTTTTAGTAGGTTTTTCATATTTTAAGTCGTTTTAACTTAGATTTTATTAATTTAATCTTGCAATATGAGTTTAATTATCATTTTTTCTTCTATTTCTTCCATTTTAAGCATGAGTAGCTGGATTTTCACTACCCAACCCTAGTGTGTAAACTTAATGGGTATTTAATTTAATGCTTGTTTATGGATGTGTGTTTATTATTTAGCCGTGTTCTTGCTTTTATTTGTGGGATTAATGGTTGCAAACATTAGTTCATGCC
This sequence comes from Nicotiana obtusifolia, assembly GCA_002018475.1. NCBI lineage: Eukaryota > Viridiplantae > Streptophyta > Magnoliopsida > Solanales > Solanaceae > Nicotiana > Nicotiana obtusifolia. The sequence goes on from MCJB01014711.1 coordinate 258,484, forward strand.
TATTTGACTTGGTCTCTACCTGAGAAAGAGAGTCTTAGTTTAGGAACACTTGACTAACAAGAAATTTTGTCAATCGAGAGATTGATAATCCCAATTAAAGGGTTCAACCTAGAGATAATAATAACTCGACTTGAGATTTTTATCAATCGTTTTGTTCAATACCCATTGGGACTTGAGAAAGCCAAATTGGGCAAAATTACTCTCTGGCCGAGAGACATTGGGTGGGTAATTGAGTGTTGATAGCTATAATGCACGCCGACCAATAGAACAAGCTTTAAAGTTTATATCCCATTAGGCAAACACCTATGTGAAGGTCATAGCCATAGGATTTTTACAACATTTGAAAAATAACAAAAACAATCTCCTAGTTTTATTTCTCAATTTGCAATCGTAGTTTAAATTAGACTTTATAACAATCAAATTTTGCGAAAGAGGAAATTTAGATATTCAAATTCACACGCTACGATATATACTAATAACTCCCATTTATAGCTCCCCGTGGAATTCGACCTCGACTCTTGTTGGGTACTATTATTGCATCGACCGTTTTCATAACCTTGAATTGAGGTGACGATGTTAGCTATATATTTAGGTGTGGTTTGGAAATATCTTCTTTTCCTTCCTTGTTACTAACGTGTGAGTTATTGTAGGTGCAATCATGGAAAACAACGAGCACAAAAACATAGCTTTGGGGGATGTGGACGTTGAGGATGATTAAACTTGGGATGAACTAGTGGTGAAATTTATTTCTAAGTACTTCTCTCCCGGCACATGGCTATTCTTCGGGATGAAATTCTAGCATTCAAGAAAGAGCCTCATGAACCACTACATGATATATGGGGAAGGTATAGAACAATGGTGAAAGAGTGCCCCAACAAAGATATGACGGAGAACATGATTCAACAAGCTTTCTATCGAGGGATCAATAGAACCAACCAATGTGTAGTGAACAAACTTGCCGATAGGAACTTCATGACTACGCCTTATGTGAAGGCGTGTGATATTTTGGATGAGATATTGGATACTTCATCGGCATGGAAATCTCGGGCCAATGTTCCACAAGGTGATCCCAATGTGATTCTTCTTCACAAAGAGTTGCACGGCCATGATCAAGCCATAGCCGAGTTGACAACCACCATGAACCAATTGGCAAAGGCTCAACTTCAACAAGAGCAAAACCCGAGGCAAGTCAATGAAATGGAGGGAATAAATATGATGGTGAACAAGAGAAGAACAAGAAATCCACAAGTGCAACAAAGAGTGGACAATTTTGTGCAAGATGATAGTGGATTTGATCAAGATGATTCCTATAATGATCAAGAAGAAAAGGTCCAATATGAGAACAACTTTCAAGGGCAAAGAAATAATTTCCAAGGCCCTAGTCAACAACAATGGAGACCTTAAACTAATCAAGGCAGTTGGAATTCTCACAATCAAAGCAATTGGAATAACAACAACAATCAAGGCAATTGGAGTGGAAGCTATAATCAAAGGAATTAGCATAACACTAATAACCAAGGAAATTGGGGAGGCAACAATTAAGGTGGGTGGAATAACAATCAAGGAAATAGGGGGTCATGTTTTCAAAGGCCCCCGATGTATCAACAATCAAGCAACCCACATCCTTATCGGTCCCATGATCCTAGTTCTTCCAACAATGAAATGGGCCATATTGAGAACTTGTTCAAGCAAATGATGGAGAAGAATGCTGACTCTGATGCACAACTTGCTTCAGACAACACATCGATTCGCAACTTAGAGGTATAAATGGGGCAAATCTATCAAGCGTTAATTTCTCGTCCTAAGAGGGCACTACCAAGTGATACGGTGGTGAACCCGAAGGGTGGGAACAATACGGGGCTTGCATGGCTGTTACTACAAGAAGTGGAAGAGGTGGGAATGCAACTACCTCAAGTCAAAGGCAACTTGTGAACGATAAGCAAGTGGTAGAAGAAGAGGAGATCCCAACAAATGTAGTGCAAGAAAATGATGAAGTGTGGATTGATATTGATGACACGGTGGAAGAGACTCAAGAGGAAGTGAACCCGTCTAGGGAGCATGTGATTGACATCCCGGAACCGGTAGTGCAAAAGGCTAAGGCAACATTTCCTAAGCCACCTCCTCCATATCCTCAAAGGCTTGCCAAGAAAAATGACGAGAATCAATTCAAAAAGTTCATTGATATGATATAGAGTCTCTCGATAAATGTGCCATTAGTTGAAGCCTTGCAGCAAATGCCCGGTTATGCAAAGTTTATGAGGGACTTGGTGACAAAGAAGCGGTTGATGAATTTAGAAACTATCAAAATCACTCATCAAGTGGGTGCAATTGTGCATTCGATGGCTCCTAAATTGGAAGATCCTGACACTTTCACAATCCCTTGTACCATTGGAAGTGCCGAGTTTGCTAAAGCTCTTTGTGATCTTGGGGCGAGTATAAATTTGATGCCATATTCGATTTTCAAGACCTTGGGAATTAGGCAACCAAGACGCACATCTATGAGATTATAAATGGCTGATCGTACAATGAAGAGACTGTTGGGGGTGATTGAAGATGTATTGGTTCGTGTTGATAAGTTCATTCTCCCGGCTGATTTTTGTTATTCTTGATATTGAAGTGGACTATGAGATGCCAGACATTCTTGGAAGACATTTCTTTGCTACGAGGAAGGCTCTTGTTGATGTGGAAGCCGAAGAACTCACTTTCAGGGTGGGTGATGAAAAGGTGATTTTCCATGTGTGCAAATCTATACGGAAACCGAATAGTAATGAAGTGTTTTCTTTCATGGACTTGGTGACCGATGTGATTATTGATGATACAAGTGCCACAATTAATGTGGAGGCCGTCTTGCTCAATTTTGATGATGACGAGTGGCTTCATGGAATGTGTTGATTCTTTGCAAGGAATGGGGTCGTACAACTATGCACCCCAGAAAATGTCCTTGGATCTTGAGCATAGGAAAACTCCTCCTACAAAGCCTTCAATTGAAAAGCCTCCTGTCTTGGAGTTGAAGCCATTCCCTCCACATCTAAGGTATGAATTTCTTGGCCCTTGTTCTACTTTACCGGTTATTCTTTCTTCTTGTTTGACTAATGTGCAGGTTGACTCTACATTTGTGGTGCTCCACAAGAGGAAGAAAGCTATTGTGTGGACTTTGGTGGATATTCGGGGAATTAAGCCCCGCATTTATCAAGCACAAGATTAACTTGGAGGAAGATGTCAAACCCTCCATTAAACATCAAAGGAGATTCAGTGAAGCCGTGCAAGACGTAGTCAAAAAGGAGATTATCAAATGGTTGAATGCCGGGGTGGTCTACCCTATTTCTGACAGTCTGTGGAATTCTCCAGTGCAATGTGTCCCAAAAATGAGGGGCATGACAGTGGTCACCAATGACAAGAATGAGTTGATTCTCACAAGAACGGTGACCGGGTGGAGAGTGTGTATAGACTATCGGAAGCTAAACAAAGTCACAAGGAAAGACCATTTTTCACTCCCCTTCCTTGACCAAATGCTTGATAGGTTGGCCGGCCGTGCTTTCTATTACTTTCTAGAAGAATAATCGGGCTACAGCCAAATTCTTACTACCCAGAAGATCAAGAGAAAACAACTTTCACTTGTCCCTATGACACTTTTGCTTTCAAGCAGATACCATTTGGCTTATGCAATGCACCGGCGACTTTTCAACGGTGTATGCTGGCGATCATTACGGATATGGTAGAGGACTACCTTGAAGTCTTCATGGATGACTTCTCGGTAGTCGGGGATTCCTTTGATGATTGCTTGGCAAATTTGGATAAAGTATTGGCAAGATGTGAAGAAACGAACTTGGTGCTAAATTGGGAGAAATGCTATTTCATGATCGAGGAAGGCATTGTCCTTGGACACAAAATTTCAAAGAATGGCTTAGAGGTCGACAAGGCAAAGATAGAGGTGATTTCTAAACTTCCACCTCCAACTTTAGTGAAAGGCTTGAGAAGTTTTTTGGGTCACGCGGGGTTCTACCGGCACTTCATAAAGGATTTTTCTAAGGTGGTGAACCCATTATGCAAGCTCTTAAAGAAAGATGCTAAATTTTACTTCAATAATGATTACATGAGAGCCTTTCAATTGTTAAAGTTCAAGTTGACAACCACTCCCATTATCACAGTTCCTAATTGGAGTATTCCTTTCGAACTCATGTGTGATGCTAGTGATGTAGCGGTTGGAGCAGTTTTGGGGCAACGTATCAACAAGATTTTTCATCCGGTCTACTATGTTAGTAAGACGATGAATGATGCCCAAGTCCATTACACCATTACAAAGAAAGAGATCCTTGCCATTATGTTCGATATTAAGAAGTTCCGCCCATACTTGATGGGTGCAAAGGTAGTTGTTCATACGGATCATGCGACACTTATGAGCAAGAAAGATTCTAAAACTCGGTTGATGAGATGGGTGCTATTGTTGCAAGACTTTGATATTGACATCTAAGATCGAAAAAGGAGCGAAAATCAAGTGGCAGACCATTTGTCATGTTTAGAGGAGGAGGGAAGGCTGCGTGATGGCCTTGAAATCAATGACTCTTTCCCCGATAAGCAACTTTTGGCTATTTCAAAGAAGGAGGTGCCATGGTTCGCAGATCTAGAAAACTTCCTTGTGTGTGGAATCATCCTGGATGAGTTCTCTTCAAATCAAAAGAAGAAGCTCAAACGAGATTGTTAAGATTATTATTGGGACGAGCCATACCTTTTCCAGATTTGCACGGATGGGGTAATTAGAAGATGTGTACCGGACGAAGAGCAAAATGTTATTCTTAAGGCTTGCCATTCTTCGTCTTATGGTGGTCACCATAGCTGAGCAAGAACAGTGGCCAAAGTGCTAACTTGCGATTTCTATTGGCCCACTCCATACAAATATGCAAGTGATATGGTGAAACGATGTGATGAATGTCAAAGGGGCGGTGGAATCTCGAAGAAGAATGAAATGCCTCTCACTACCATATTGGAGATTGATATCTTTGATGTGTGGGGTATTGACTTCATGGGTCCTTTTGTGAGTTCTTGTTGAAACACCTACATCTTGGTCGCATTTGATTATGTGTCTAAATAGGTTGAGGCCATTGCTCTACCCAACAATGAAGCGAAAAATGTGGTGGCATTTTTGAAGTAGAATATTTTCACAAGATTTGGCACTCCGCGGGCTATCATAAGCAATGAGGGATCGTATTTTTGCAACAAGGCTTTTGACACTTTGCTTAGAAATTATGGTGTCACTCATAAAGTTACGACTCCCTATTATCCATATGCTAGTGGTCAAGTGGAAGTATCCAACCGGGAGATAAAGAGTATCTTGTCCAAAACGGTGAATGCTAATTGGACAGATTGGTCAATGAAGCTTGATGATGCACTATGGGCTTATCGGACTACTTTCAAAACTCCTATCGGGATGTCTCCATACCAGTTGTTGTTTGGCAAAGCTTGTCATCTTTTGGTGGAACTTGAGCATAATGCCATGTGTGCTTTAAAGAAATTAAATCTTGATTGGGATGCAACCGCTAACTTGCGGTTGCACATTTGATTTAATTGGATAAGTTCCGGTATCATGCTTATGCTAGTTCGTCCTTTTACAAAGAGAAGATGAAGCACCTTCATGACAAATACATCTGAAATAGGGAGTTCAAGGTGGGTGATCATGTTTTGTTGTTCACTCAAGATTGAAGATGTTTTCCGGGAAGCTGAAATCTAAATGGAGTGGTCCCTTTGAAATTGTGGGTTTGACACCTTCTGGTGCATTGGACTTGAAGAACAAAAATGATAAGGTATTCCGAGTCAATGATCACCAGGTGAAGAATTATTTGGGAAAGGTTACTGATGGCCACGTGGTGATAGTTATTCATTTGAAGTGATGGTAATTTGCGTCATGTCGCGACGTTAAATCAGGCACTTCTTGGGAGGCAACCCATGTTTTCTTTTTATTTTCTTTTCTTCTTGTGTAGATAGGTATTATTTTTGTGCTAACTGGATTTGAAGTATGTTGCAGGGATGAGTGTACTTCACAGGAACTGTGCCCACAAAATTGGCTAAGTGTGGAGAAAAGTGCGGACCGCACGTGTATTGTGTGGACCGCACAATTGTAGTGTGGACCACACAGATTGGAAAGGGCAAAATGCAAACTACCTGAAGTTTGGTTTGTCAGAGAAATGGCCAAAGTGCGGCGACTCATCAAATATGCGGTCCGTAGCAAAAATCTGCGGTCACACCACAAATTCTGCGGACCGCAGATCAGCAAACACTTTTGAGCCCTAGGTAATGGAGTGCGTAGTGCAGAAGGAATTCTGCGGCTGCACTCATCACTTTGTCCCTCTTAGTTAGACCGTCTGTATAAATAGTGAACCTAGGGCTACTGTACATTTTTTCCCTCTCTGAGCACTCAAAATTCTAAAATATTGAAATAGTTTGTTCAATCATATGCCACACTGAATCCACCTCTGTGTTCACTCATTTGCACTACTTCATATCTGGTATGCTTCAATTACTCATAGAATTTTTTAATTTTTAGTTTAATTTACAATTTGTTAGGTAGCTTTAGGCCATTTGTCAGTAGATTGAATTTTACAACCATGTGGGGTTTAAACTGTATTGGGTCAACTGATAATTGCTATATGGAGAAAGGGTGAATTGATTTTTCATGCTTAATTGTTAATACCATGTCGAATTTGTGTAAAAATAAAACAACCCTAGACAGTCTGCTTGTAATTGTTTTGAAATCTACAGTTGCACAAGAAATTGTGCGGTCCGCAGAAGTTGAGGTTAGGGTTCTTTAGTTGAGGCTGATTATGCGGCCACACTTGAGATTGTGCGGACCATAAAAATCTCATCGCGACTACAGAAAAGTGAGTGCGGTTGCAAAATAGTCCAATCTCTGTCTTCAGAGAGTTGACATGTTAATGAGTTTGATGTGCGGCCGCAATGATGAAAGTGCGGGGTACTCCAAATCTGCGGTCGCACTAATAATTGTGCAGACCGCAAATCCAGTTCTGCGGCCGCAAGATCAAATTGTGCGGTTTACACAACCTAGCCTGCGGCCGCACTTGTAATTGTGCGGACCTCACTTTCCCACCCTGCAAGCATGTTCTACACTGTGTGTTTACTGTCTGTTTGCAATTGGATTACAATTTACTGCTGTTGTTTCTTGTTACAGAAAATAGTTAGATCTCGAGGCCGTGGAGATACATCAAAGGGGAGGGGTGAATCTTCCAGAGGTCGAGGAAAAAGTACTTTACCCCTCGCCTCCAAAATATAATCACCAAGAAAGCTATAGCCGGACGAGGAAGAAATCCAGAACCCTCGAATCTAGTTCGTATGTCCCATCTCGGGAAATATCGGAGGGCGAATCAGTTCAAGAGCAGCCGGCTGTCCAATCACAACCACCGGGAAGGTATTAACTCCAGGACAAGCCTTCCTCCTTACATAGCACCTCCGAGGTTTCGAAGAGTTCCAGTCAGGCTTCGGAGCCCTCTTCTACACCTGTCCCTAAAGCACCAGCAGCTACTGTTGATGATATTCCAGATGATGGCCGAGAGGGTGATAATACAGTTGCTGGCCTTGAGAGGTCGAAGAAGAAAGAGGTTTGGGAGGACTGTTTCGTCAGTCTAGCTGCCTTCACCACCTTCCATGGGTGGTGGCCGGTGAGATCGCTCACTCTTGAGCGACAGTGCCAACTTAAAGATCTTGACAAGTATAATCCAGCAGTATTGAGATAGTTCCGAGAGCGGAAGGGGTGGATATGGTTCATCCAAACTGTTGTGGACGCCAAGGAGTATTTGGTCCAAGAGTTCTACGCCAATGTGGCGCACATAAAGAAAGGGACCAAAGTGACGAAAGTGAGGAAATCTGAAGGTGACATTTGACCAACGCACACTGAACTCCTATTTGGGGTTTGAGGATGTTGAGCCAGCACAGTACTTGGAGAAGCTGGCGAATGGTGATGCAGCTATCCCATGGCCGGCTGAGATTCTTATAGCCCCGGGGCCACCTCCACCATGGATCATAACGAGGGTTCCTATTCACTGGAACACCTTAAACTTCGAGGCGAAGGGATGGAAGACCTTCGTATGTAGTAGACTGGACTCGTGCCAGAATGAAACCAACCTCCCTATTTTGCGGGCAGTTCTACACCTCCATTATGGCCTGGTACCCGATTAATGTAGGTGTCGTGATGTCGGCCAACATGTCTGCGGTTGCCAGGCAAGCTGACACCTCCTACCCGTATCCCAATACCATCATTGAGTACCTTACGGATGCACGGGTAGAGCCGAGGGATTTTGGCATGAAGGTTCGGGCCAAGAAGCCTTTCTCTTGGTATTCTCTGATGGACGCACACAACCTGAGGAGAAAGAGTCAGCTGACTACTACAGTAGGCGAGTCTGATGAGCCATCGGTGGTAGCTGCAGAGTCAGCAGATATGCGTTCCACTTCAGCAGAGCCTTCAGCCAGTGCAGCTGCCATGCCTCCACCTTCAGCCTTAATGCCTTCCGCCTGGACTTTGAAGCCGGTGCCTATGCCCCCTGCTCCACTTTCTGCACTGCGAGTCTCCCAAACACTGGCGAGCTTCAACAACTGGATGCAGATGACATATCCGGTCATGTTGCAGCACAGTCATCTATTCCGGCACCTAGATTCCCCCCACAGTTGAAGAAACCTTGAAGAAGATCCTGGAAAATTAGAACACTATTATGGCAACTCTAGTACAACATGAGGCAATGATCGAAGAGTTGGTTAAAGAGGTAAAGAAGATGAGAAAGCGACATGCCTCTAAGAAGTCAGTGGACGAGCTTTGGAGCTAGGTTACCTAGCTTGCAGTAGCCGGAGACATTCCATTTGATATGCTGATAGACCCACATCACCCAGGCCCAGATCCTACAGCACCAACAGCACTAGCTAGGCAGTCTGAGGAGCCAGACACTGCTTCTGACACTGCCAAGGCAGTACGTCAGATGTTCACCAACCCAGCTACTACCGGACTTGAGGATGATGAGATCCAATTGGATGAGACTGAGTTCGGTGCAACTTCTAGGGACACAGAGATGGCCACAGAGCCATAAGGAGTTCTCTTCATTCTCACCCTTTTTTTACTCTTATTTTGTTAAGCATTGGGGACAATGCTTATTTTTATTCGGGAGGGGNGTGGAGTTTCTTTGACACATTCTGATGATTATGTATTTTGATAACTATGAGACGTTTAGCCTGTAATTAACCTATTACTATTTTCTTCTTCTTTCTCATTATGTATATATTCTTTCTTATCTCTCATTATGTATATTCGTTACACTTTCAATAGTTTTTGCTTTTCAGTTTCTTTATGCTTGTTTTCTTATTAGTTAGTGTTCAACTAAATAGCTTCTTTTTGAATTAGTAGCTTGTTCTTGATTTAATAGCTTCTTTCTATGTTTTAGTGGATAATAAGCCTTTGGTTTTCTTAATGCCACGGTTCTTTCCAAAGGTACTCTTTGTGTGAACCGGGTGACTCTTCCCAACGATAGATGGTGTGACAACCTTCTTAAGGGAGTGAATCCGTTTTTGGGTGTTTAGGTAATAATGATAGTAGTAATGAATAAAAAGACCTAATTGAGTCATGCTCGAAGAGACAAACATGCTTCACTTGGTACCAACACACTTAATTACGTGCTTATGGTTTAAAACAAGGTTTTTGGAAAGACATAGCTCTAGTTAGTGACCTTGTGAATCTTGTGTTAACTTAGGCAATCATTGAGTGGTTTAATTGAACCATCGTGATTTTCAATCTTGAATATGGTCGTAGTGGGCCCTCGACTCTATCCTCTTTAACAATCCAGCTGCGTGAGAGATGAGATGCTTTTGTTGCAAGTCCAAGTACCCATGCGGATGGTATGGAACTTGCCCCGAATCTGTTTCTAGGCGAAATTCTAAGTTTTGCTTGGCTTGAGAAGTTATTGTAGGCTCTCCTTGACCCGCTTGAAGTTTTCCCTTGCTCACCAATGTGTTATCCCTAGTCAACCCATTTGAACCTTGAACCTTTCTCGTTTGATAACCATGTTACAAGCCTTTACCCGTTTTGTAGTGACCATCTCTTGGCACCCGAGCTTTCCTTAACACTCTAATGAAACAATAGGCTAAAAATGTAAGTTTGTGGGAGAGACGAGGAACCTGAAAGAGGTATCAAGGAACAAAAAGAGAAAAGAAATGAAGAGAAGGAAAGGCCAGAAAAGGAAAGAACAAAAAGAAAAATACAGAAAGAAAGTGAATAAGTTGAAGAGTTGAAGGGATTCAAAGAAAAGTAATAATGCAAAGCATGGAGAAATCAAAGAGGGGGAAAATAAATGTCATGATCAAGAAAGAGTGATGTTAAGTCTCTCTAGTCCCCCAAGGAAAAGAAAATGCCTCAAAGAGTTGGCAAAGCATGAGCCTAGAAAAGAAAATGGAGTGTTTAAGGAAAGATGAAGTCGTTCTATCATAGCATATCCAACCTTAGTCCAAAAGCCTTCATTGCATTCCGAAAAAGCCCTACGTGATTTCAAGCCGAGTGAGTTTACATTAGTGGTTATCTACATGAGGGGCAAGCTTATGGTACTTAAAGCTGGACTTGCGATATTCTTTTGAGAGAGATGAGCGAACCTTTCGCAAATCTATGGATTGAGTGCTAAATTCTTAAGCGAGATAGGCACACGGAGGGTAGAGGAGGAGGAGTTTGGAATCCACAATGACCTACATGAAAGAGCGAGCTTCCTCGATGAATAAAGTCAAATCTTAATGCTCAAGTGTCACGGTAAAACTATTTGTGCATGAGAGTTTAACTTGTTGCCTTGTTGATAATACATAAGTAGTGTGGGTAATTGTTGGTCCCAATTGATATGTGTGAATGGCTCACTTTTGATTAGCTGGAATGGCTGTTAACTTGTGGAGGTAGGAACTATTTTGTTTGCTTGAGGACAAGCAAAAACTTAAGTTTGGGAGAGTTGATAAGTAGAGATTTTGACTACTTATTAGTGCTTTTTAGCTTTTGTTTTAGTCCAAAAATATTTAATTGTGTTCCCGAAAACTAATTAAATGTGTTTAATTGCAGGAAAATTGAAAGAAGAACTCCCGAGATGAAATCCAACTCAAGAAGGAGTAATCTAAAATCAAGGACATAAAAGGCATAAAAGATCAGAAGTGCGGATCGCAGAATATCATCTGCGGCCGCAGGTTATGAAGGAAAAACCATCAGAGTTAGGTGCAAAGTGCGGCCCGCACATGAATTGTGCGGCCGCAAAAGCTGGGCAGGAGCAAAGTTCAGAGAATATGCATTCCAAGTCTCCCAGAAGTGCAGACCACACAAGAATTGTGCGGCCGTAAAAGAGGAGCTACGCGGCCGCAGATGCAAAAGTGCAGACAACAGAAGAGCATGATGCGGCCGCAGATACAAATCTGCAGACCGGAGAAGAGCAAGACGCGTCCGTAGTTATAAATTTGCGGACCGCAGAAAGAGTGCAGTGCGGCCCCTGAACTTCCAATCTGACAATTGAAGAAAAGTGCGAACTGCACATGGAATTGTGCGGCCGCAGAACCTCTCGAAGGGCATCTTTATCCGAAATTTTCAACCCTGTATAAATAGACGAGTTTTACATTTGTAGGTCAACTTTTGATATCATCTGCTACAATAGTCGTTTTCTTTAACTCTTTTTAGTACTTTTTCATATTTTGAGCTGTTTTAACTTAGATTTTATCAATTTAATCTTGCAATATGAGTTTAATTATCATCTCTTCTTCTATTTCTTCCATTTTAAGCATGAGTAGCTAGATTTTCACTAGGATTGTGACCCAACCTTAGTGTGTAAACTTAATGGGTGTTTAATTTAATGTTTATTTATGGATGGGTGTTTATTATTTAGCCTTGTTCTTGCTTTTATTTTTGGAATTAATGATTGCAAACATTAATTCATGCCTATTTGCTCTACTTGAGCAAGGGAGACTTAGTCTAGGAAATCTTGGCTAACAAGAAATTGGGTCAATTGAGAGATTGATAATCCCAATTAAAGGGTTCAACCTAGAGATAGTAATAACTCGACTTGAGCATTTTATCAACCGTTTTGTTCAATACCCATTTGGACATGAGAAAGCCAAATTGGGCAGGAAAATCACTCTTTGACCTAGAGGTATTGAGTGTTAATTGAGTGTTGATAGCTATAATACACCCCGACCAATAAAACAAGATTTAAAGTTTAATCCCATTTGGTAAACACCTAGATGAAGGTCATAGCCCTAGGCTTTTTACAACATTTGAAAAACAACAAAAACAATCTCCTAGTTTAATTTCTCAATTTGCAATCGTAGTTAAAATTAGATTTTAAAACTACCAAATTTTACGGAAGAGTAAATTTAGATATTCAAATTCACATGCTACGATATATACTACAAACTCCCATCTATAGCTCCCTGAGGAATTCGACCCCGACTCTTGTTTGGTTCTATTATTGCATCGATTGTTTTTATATTCTTGAATTGAGGTGTGAAATTAGAAGAGACCACTCGCGCGATCAAAAAAGAAAAAATAACATCTAAAACTATGAATTAAACTCTAAAACGCATGATTTTCAAAGAGATTTTCAAGAACTTCTATATTTTCAACTAAGCGTCCGAATTCTATCAAATCAACTCCAAACGACGCCAAATTTTGCAGAGAAGTTCTAAATGCCATAACGGACCTATTCCAAGTCCCAAAATCAATTCCGAGCTCAATATCTAAAAGTCAACCTACGGTCAAACTTTTCAACTTAAAATTGTCAAATTTCGGCAAATCAACACAAATCAACCTAAGGACTTCCTAAATTAAATTTTGGGCTTACGTCAAGTCCGAAATCATGATATGAAGCCATCGGAGTCATAATAATACAATTATAGGGTCATTTTCACAAACGTCAAAGTTTGGTCAATATTTTTAAATTTAAACTTCTAAGTCGAGTCAATGGTCCAAATCAGCCCAAAAGCTTCCCGGAACGAAATTAATCAACCTCGCAAGTCATAAAGACATGAACACACAAGTGTGAAGCAATAAAAGGGTAACGGGGCGCAATTACACAAAATAACCGATCAGGTCGTTACATTCGAATTTGAATTGGGTTGTTCCTAGAAACTTTTGGCTCTATTGCTGAAAGTTGTCAGTTTGATGGTTTGGAGAGTTCACAGGTTTGGTCGGGGTTGACTTTAATTTTATTTGAGTTCATTGTGATTTCAGAATTTTCGTTACGTTGATTTGATAATTGGAACTTGTGTGCAAAGTGTGATTGTGATCTGCATGTCTAAGTGTGATTCAGACGAGTTTGGCGAAGTAGGAATGTTTCAAACTTAAAAGAATAATTTTGATATTTGATTCGTGGTTTTGATGTTATTTGCGGTTTTTCTAGCCTTTGATAAGTTTGATTATTAGATTTAGACTTGTTAGTATGATTGGACGGGGTCCCGAGGGGTTCGAGTGTGTTCCAGACCAGTTTTAGACCATTTCTATGTATTTTGGAGCAGTTGAGTTGCTGGTGTTTTGTAGTGCTTCACCATCGTGGATCTAGGCTCGCGATCATAGAGAAGGATGTTAGCCAGATGGTATTTGTGCATCGCATTCGCGGTTCAGGGGTCACGTTTGCAGTGTAGTGTTTTAGGGGATGAAGTTGTGTACTTCGCGTTCGCAAAGTGGCTATCGAGTTTGCATGGTTGTGGTAAGATTGGTCATCGCATTTGCGTACCAAAGATCAGATTCCCATAGTATTGGAGAAGGCTAGGGGCTCGTTGGGTTTTGCGTTCGATAGATGGATCTTGCATTCGCGGGGTGTTGGCTTTCGCGATCTGAGGGCTTAGACGCGATCGCGTAGATTATCTTTTGGGGCTGTAGCATTTGTGCTTCGCGAACACGAAGCTTGTGCCTCGTTCGCGAAGAGTACTTATTGGTAGATTATTTAAGATGTCATTTGGGGACTTTTACCCATATTCTTTCATATTATGATCCCTAGACTTGGAGAGGAGCGACTGTTTCATGGGGAATTTCATACAAGGCATGAGGATAAGTGATTTCTATCTATTTGTGATTCTATTTCAAGAACCTACATGAATTTCTACACCTATAATATATAATATTTAGAAAGAAAATTTGGGGTTTTTGTCTACATTTTAAGCAAGTGTATTTTGGGGTTTTAACCATCAATTTGGATCCGAATTTAAAAACTAGTTATATATTTGGACTCGAAAGATTATGGATCATCGTTATTAGTTTCGAATTTCGCACACGCGAACCTAGATTGGCGTTTATTGGCTTTTTGGGGATTCGTCAAAGGTCGAAGCTTTATGGATTGGGATCGCTTTCTATAACATTGTTTGACTTCCTTGGATGATGTTTGGCTTGGATTTACTTGATTGGAGAGCTAGACGCAATTTATGGTTGAAGCTAACCCGGAAAGAGGCAAGTCTTTTTGCTAACCTTGTTAAGAGGGAAACCCCTAGGATTTGACATGATTGCTATGTGTTTATGGTATTGGGGTGGTATGATGTGAAGTGGAGAGCGTATATGCACGTACCAAATTTATATCATGTCCAGGATAAAATTGAGATACTTTATGCCTTATTTAATTATGTGCTCGTCTTAATTCGTGATTAATTTGGCTTATATGACTAAAATCACTCTCTTATTCATGCTAGAGATCATGCCTAGATTTTTTTATTATATATGAAGGAACGAGAGCTTATTCTTGATATGTTGAATTGGAATCATCTGTAGTTATATAGAAATTCCATGAGCACTTATCCTCTTGATTACTATTAAGTCCTTGTGCATATTTTATCTATTAACTCTTGGGCTCATACATATGTATTATACTTAGATACTTGATTTGGATTGAAATTGTGGCATGAAAGGAAAGGTCGTGCGATTGAAATACAGTTATGGCACAGGACATAATGAGCAAACATTTGATTACAAGTGAGCTATCAAGCTCCTTTTTGCGCTTGGATAAGGATCCGTGCCTCCATAGCCAGGTAATTAACATGTTACTTTGGGCTCTGTGAGCGTGATCGATACATGGATTGTATATCGGGTTGATACATGATTTTTATCGGGTTTCAATGGTATGTGGATTTTGTATCGGGTTTCACTGATACATAAACTTTGTATCGTATTTCAGTGATACATAGATTTTGTATGGGTATATGGATCTTTTATTGGTTAAGGTAAGAGGTAGGGTCTTGAGATTCATAGAAATCCTTGATTCATTTTGAAGCATTCATTTAAATGCTAACTGTTGTATGTCACCTATATATGCTAGTTGGGAGACTCGACTCCGTTGATTGAAGTATGCCATCTTTGAATACCATATCTGAGCAGCGTTATGATTATCTTTGAAATTGGAAAAGCACACTCTATATCTCTCGACTGTTGATACCTTAGATATTTGTTATTATTTATTATTTTAGTTCCAAGTTTTGTTATCTATATCTGTATTCTAAGTATCATGATGCCTATACCCTTGCTATTACTTCTTCAACATTAGATTTAATACTTACTGGGTACCGATTGTGGTGTGCTCATACTATGTTTCTGCGCATCTTTTTATGTAGAACCTCAGACGGGTTCTAGCGGAGCCTCTTGTTGAGCCTAGACATTCGCTTAGATACTTAGGGTGAGCTGCACCACATAAATTTGCTTAGTAGTGCCCAAGTCCCTATCCTCATTTATCTCTTGTCTAATTTCTTTCTCTCAGACAATTTCGATTATATGTTAAGGCTAGTATTTATTCAGTAGTTGCTCGTATACTTATAGTTACCGAGTTCTTGGGGGTTGTACTATTTTGGTCGTATTTAGACCATGTTATGATTGTATCTAACATTATGCTGTTTTGAGATTATTCATGTCTTGATTTATAATATCACTCTGTTAGTTAAAAGAATCTGGACTATATTCTGTTGATTGTGAGTTTGCTTACTTAGCAAGTATGGATAGGCGCTATCACGGCCTGAGGTAGAATTTTGGATCGTGACAAGTTGGTATAAGAGATCTAGGTTCAAAGGGTCACACAAGTCACGATCAGTTAGTGGATTCTTGTGGATCGGTATGGAGATATTTGTACTTATCTCTGAGAGGCTATGAGATGTTAGGAAATTCCCCTTTCTTGATTCATTATCATATGACTTCATCTCGGCTTGAAGCTTATATCTATAGTTCTCTCCAACTTGTTCATTCGTGATGTTGAGTACTCGTTATTAGTTGAGCACGGGCGATTTGTGGTGATGTTACACCTGTGGTGTGATATCTTTTTCTCCTGTGTTGAGGGCTAACTACTATGGTCACTTTGTGGAGGGGTTTCCATCTATAGCTGCCCTAGTGTTACTGTTGCCCATGGGTTCAGGGCTTTACACATCATATTATGATGCTTTACATGCTGATTTCGGCATAATGTTAGTGCAGAGTGGTAAGGTGATTGCTTGCTTATGTGTCACAGCAGTTGAAGCCCCGTAAGGAGAACTATCTGGTTCATGATGTGGAATTTGGCATTTGTCGCAGCGGAGGAAAGGCATTTGGGCTATGAAAGTTTTGGCCTGGGTTTATAGAGGTGTTTATGAGCATAGTGTAGTTCTTGCTTATGTGGTTGCACGGTTGTCTTTGTTTGAGTGCATCAAAGCTTGTTATATCTACGTGTGATTATCCTTAAGGATACTGTGTGTGGGGTGGTGTTAAGGAGGTGGTTCTTGCTGAGTCAGTGTGGGAGTTCAAGGTCGGATTTGTGTTTCTAATGTTGATGGTTCGACAGAGATGATCCTTGAGGATGTACGTAGTTTGTGGTATTTTGTTCATACGGATGATTCAGAGACGTATTGTGATTCGAGGCAGCATTATGGGTGGCAGAGGATGAAGAAGGACATTATAGGCATACCTCGCGGTGTTTAATTGTTAGCTGGTCGAGAATGAGCATTCAGACTCTGAGTGGCTTACTTCGGAAGGTGGCTATACCTACGTGGAAGTGGTTGCATATCGTTATGTTATTTATGGTAGGTTAGCCATAGGTTTTGAGGAAGTTTGGTGCAGTTTGGGTCATTGTTGACAAGTGACTAAGTCTAAGCTTTTTATTTTAGTGATGACTACTTACATTTTAGAGGGTTTGAATTTGACAAGAAGAGTTTGCTTGAGCCACAACAGGAATGTGAATACTTGATGATCATCTTCATGTACTATACGGTCTTGAGTTTTGGATGTATGGATGGATCTTGATAAGTGGGGATTTTGAATACTTATTAGCGCCTTTTAGCTTTCGTTTTAGTCCAAAAGCATTTAATTATGTTTCTGAAAATTGATGAAATATGCTTAATTGCAGGAATATTGGAAGATGAACTCCCGAGATGAAATCCAACTCAAGAAGGAGTAATCTAAACTCAAGGACAAAAAAGGTACAAAAGCTCAGAAGTGCGGACCGCAGAATATCATCTGTGGCTGCAGGTTATGAAGGAAAACCCATCAGAGACTGGTGCAAAGCGCGGTCCGCACATGAATTGTGTGGCCGCAAAAGCTGGGTCAGAGCAAAGTTTAGAGAATCTGCAATTCAAGTTCAGCAAAAGTGCGGACCGCACAATTATTGTGTGCCACAGAAGAGGAGCTGTACGGCCATATATGTAAAAGTGCAGACCGTAGAAGAGTGAGGTGCGGCCGCACATGTAAAAGTACGGACCCCAGAAGAGCGAGGTGCGGCCGCACATGTAAATGTGCGAGCCGCAGAAAGAGTGCATTGCAGCTGCGGTTTAGAATTATGTGGCCGCAGACTTCCAATCCTGTCAAGCTGAAGAAAAGTGCGGACCGCACATGGAATTGTGCGGCCGCAAAACCTCCGAAAGGGCATTTTTGTCCGAAATTTTTAGCCCTGTATAAATAGATAAATTTCACCTTTTTAGGTTAACTTTTGGACATCACAGCTATAGTAGCCATTTCTCTTTACTTCTTTTAGTAGTTTTCATATTTTGTGCTATTTTAACATTGATTTTATCATTTCAATCTTGCAATATGAATTTTAATTATCATTTCTTCTTCTTTTTCTTCAATTTCAAGAATGACTAGCTAGATTTTTACTAGGGTTGTGACCCAACCCTAGTGTATAAACTTAATGGGTGTTTGATTTATTGCTTGTTTATGGTTGGGTGTTTATTATTTAGCCTTTGCTTTTAGTTCATGCCAATTTGACTTGTCTCTACTTAAGAAAGAGAGACTTAGTCGAGGAAAACTTGGCTAGTAAGAAATTGGTTCAATCGAGAGATTGATAAACCCAATTAAAGGGTTGAACCTAAAGATAGTAAAATCCGACTTGAGCTTTTTATCAACCGTTTTGTTCAATACCCATTTGGACATGAGAAATCCAAATTTGGTAAAATCACTCTCTGACCGAGAGGTATTGAGTGGGTAACCGAGTGTTGATAGCTATAATACGCCCCGACCAATAAAACAAGCTTTAAAGCTTACAACCTGTTAGGCAAACACTAGGCAAAGGTCATACCCCTAGGCCTTTTACAACATTTGAAAAACAAAAAAAATAATCTTCTAGTTTTATTTCTTAAATTCCAATTGTAGTTTAGTTTCAACTTTAAAACAATCAATTTTTGGAGAATGAAAATTTAGATATACAAACTCTTACGCTAAGATATATACTACTAACTCCCATACATATAGCTCCCTGCGGAATTCGACCCCGACTCTTGTTGGGTATTACTATTGCATCGACCGTTTTCATAACCTAGAATAGAGGAGTGAAATAGGATAAAATCAGATCTCATGATTGTTCATTGATGAAATGAAACAGATTCTTGCTGATTGTATACGAGTGTAGACTCGAGAGAATTAATTGATTACATAGTGGTGGTGCTCATGGCCAGGTCATAGAAAGATTTGAGGTTACACATGTGGGCTATCTCATGTGAGAATGATTGAGGTTGTGCGTTTTCTTAGAGACTACTATGAAGAGTTTTACCTTCTGTCCAATGGGATGTATGTACTATGATATGAGTCTGGATCGCTTGAGGTAGATAGCACAACTGTTACAAGGTTGAATATGCATTTAGGCAGATAATTTAGGATGTGTTATGGATAGTGGAACATAAGCTTATGAGAAATTTAGCTGAGTAATAGTGTGAGGTCATGATAACTAAGGAAGAACTGTCATTGTAGTTCTTGGGTTATGTGATTGTGGCTTAAAGCCAAGTGGGGGGAGTGTACTATTGATGATTGGATCACATGGTTATGTGTTGTTGCAGTACTGGACTTTGGTGCGCTTATGGATTTCTTATAACTTGAGGAGGATGACCTCGAGATTGATTCAGGCAAGGAATTTGCGGGGGGTGTATTATATTTTACCTTGTTGTTATATGGAGGTTGTGGAATGGCTTAGGTTGGATAGTCCTTTGTAGATGTAGTGTGTAAAAGGAATGAATTTGCTCGATTATTTTTTTATAGAGCATTCATGTGCTAATGAAGCACTAAACATTTGGCATGTTTGGCTATGTATTTGGGACTAGGACATAGTGGGTGATTCTCGAGGATAGTTCTAATGAGTTCAAGTTACAAAATATGATATCCAAAGATTTTTAAATTTTTATGTGACTAAAGATATGAGATTTACGTTGGGTTATGGGAGAAACTTGGAGCACTTTTGTATCATTATTGGTTCTGTGGGGCAGTGTTTGAGATATGGAAGAAATAGCTCAGATTCATAAAAGATCTCTTCAAATCAGGTATTTCGATTTGAGGTACTATTGGGTGTATAAGAGGGAATAAGGTGGATTACGAGTCTTAGGATGACGCGATTTCATGTTAGGATCACTTGTGATGAGTGTTGATTGAGTTCCATAATGTACTGGAAAAGAGAAGTGTTGTCGTGAAGGTGGGTCATGAGTAATCTGAAGAAGTAGGGTCCATTTAGCAGTGGCTTGGATAATCATGGTAATAGAGATAATCAGTTCCTTTAGTATAATAGGGCTTTACAGATTTTTTCTAGCGATACCTTTCTAGTTTAGCAGTCTACTTGACTTGGTTGATTTTGAGGGATTCAGTTCTGATCTTGGTTATGAGCAAATGGATTCCGAAGAGTTATGATGATTTGACCACAACATGAGGTTGATGTCTTCTATGGGTATGGGAAGGTTGTTGCGTGTTGTGATTTTCTCCTATATTAAGTTAAGTGGAAGATTTCTTATCGATGGAATGTGAATCCTATTCGTGATTCAGAGTTGATAACGGAATTCTCGTATTTCGTGTTGTGGTTGTATAGATACGGTTCACCGTGTGGGACTGAGATTGAATGGACAAGGTTGCAGTTCAGTTTTGAAAGGAATATCATGAGTTTTAGACATCATAGAGGATTTCAAATGTATAAGAGAATTCTAGCATTGTCTTATATCATTTGAGTAGATTATGTGTTGTGGAAGGCGCATTGTGTTTTGGCTTACGGAGGCTTGACTAGTACTACGGAGAGTGGGTGGTAACCATGGATGTTCAGATTATACAACTTGGTTGGAAAAGTTTATGGGGGTATTTCTCATGACGCGATTGTGTATGCATAATGTATCAGTCACTTCAGTGGAAGAGATAGAGATCAGGTATGGAGATTTTTGTATTCTTGAGTTTTAGAGATTGGATCTTTGTGGAGGTGGATTATTCCGTTTGTCGCGGACTATCAAAGTATAGACAACTGATTGTATCTGCCATTGATGAGGTCACTATGGATTTTGGGAGGTTATCTACCTACTTTAGGATGATCTGAATAGGTTTGGGGTCCTGTTGGTAGGCATAATGAAAATGAGTATTCTATACTGGATAGGATTTGCTTATCCAGTGCAGCTTTTTCTATGGGTGTGTCATCGGGCCAAATGGATGTGATTCCTGCCCTGGTCTATTTCATGTGTTACTCTCTTATGCTATGATGGGTTATGAGATGACTTGATTAGTCACGCGCATGTAGTGGTCCTATTTAGGCTATGTGGCGATATAAGAGCGAGATGGCTCTTAAGATGTTGATTTGTTTATTGGTGCTCGCCTTTTCGTACCACTCTATACTATCCGTCTTTCTACAGTTATGTCTATGCACAATATGTGCTTATTGTAGATACACATGTGTTTGGAGAGCATAAGGATTTTAGTTCAATGATTATTCCCAAGTGGAGCAGTATGATGTTGGATCAGGTTGCACGCTGTAACGGTATTATGTTTGGATATGATTCCTAGTGCGTACTGCGTGTTTTTTGTTTCCACCTAGTGGGATGGATTTGTAGCATTGTGCTTATGTGATTGCATTTATCAGGCTTATTGATAGCCCTCTCATTCGATTCTCTCTCCACTATTTGTTACATTTGAGTTGCTGCTTAATTGGTGCATGGATTGCATCACATACGATTTTTCTGTGGCATTTGGTATGGCCTCTCAGTCGGGTAGTTTGTACTGATTGAGACGAGCTTATTAGGCCTAGAACTAGTGCAATTAGATTTGGATAAAGTATGTTGGAGGAGGAATGTCATTAGCCAGCTTAGAGTTTGGTAGTGATTCTTGTCAGGCAAGAGAACTCCATGACTTGTTGATTTGATGGGTATTTATGAATTTATACATTTTTCTTTCATCATTACCAGCATTGCCGAAGTTTGAAACAAGGTTCTATTTGATATGAGGTGTATTACGGATACTGGTTTGGTAATGAGCAGCTACTATGATCGAAAGATATTGTTATGGGCATATGAGCGAGGGGGTCGTGTGGTTATATCTTAGGAGTATACTCGTGGTTTGATACAACTATTGATATTGATACAGTATGTATATATAAGAATTATATCTAAGAGGGATCTCCGGATGTTGGAATTTAGTTCTAAGGATTGTAAGCTAAGCTGGAAGGAAGAATCTTCAGTTGGATTGTGTTAATAGACTTATATAGGTTGAAGTGATATGGGATCACTCATGGGTGTGTGTATGATAAGCTTATGCATTTATTTGATGGCTTTGGAATGCCTTTTGGCATGTTCATGGACGAACACATATTTATGTGGGGGAGAATGTAACGACCCGATCAGTCATTTTGAGCTTCAGCATCCTATTCGGTGGTTTGAGACTTTGAGTGGCTTCATATGATGTATTATGACTTGCGTATGTGATTGGTTTTGATATTCGAGAGGTTCTGGATTGATTTAGAAGAGTGATTATTAAATTGGAAGCTTTAAGTTGAAAGAGTTGATCAAGGTTTAACTTTTGAGTAAATGGCCTCGGGATCTAGATTTGATCGTTTCAATGGGTTTGCTTGGTGAATTTGGACTTAAGCGTATGTTCAGATTTAAATTTGGACATTCTTAGAAGGTTTTGTCTCTGTTTGT
Source organism: Nicotiana obtusifolia (assembly GCA_002018475.1). Taxonomy (NCBI): domain Eukaryota; kingdom Viridiplantae; phylum Streptophyta; class Magnoliopsida; order Solanales; family Solanaceae; genus Nicotiana; species Nicotiana obtusifolia. The sequence continues at coordinate 280,846 of MCJB01014711.1, forward strand.
CGAAAATTGGCAATTTGAAGGTTTAGAGAGTTCACATATTTGATGGAGAGTAGACTTTAATATTATTAGGGTACAGTCAGTATTCCGCGACTTTGGTTAGGTTTCATTTGATATATTGGAACTTGTTTAAAATTTAGTTTTGATTTGAAATGTCTAAGTGTGATTCGGATGAGTTCGGCGAAGTTGGAATTTTTGAACTTAAAAGAATGATTTTGATCTTTGATTCGTGGTTTTGATGTTATTTGCGGTGCTTCAAGACTTTGGATTAGTTTGATTACTGTATTTGGAATTGTTGGTATGATTAGACGGAGTCCCGAGGGGCTCAGATGTGTTTTGGGGTGTTTTCGGACTAATTCTATGTGTTTTGGAGCAGCTGAGTTGCTGGTATTTTGCAGTGCTTCACAATCACGGATCTAGACTCGGAATGCAGAGATGATCTTGGCGAGCTGGTATTTGTGCCTCACGTTTGTTGGTCAAAGGTCGCATCCACAGTGTGTGTTTTGGGAGCTGGAGCTGTGTACTTTGCATTTGCATGGTGGCTATCATGTTCATGTGGTTGTGGTAAGCTTGGTCATCGTGTTCGTTACCAGAGATCGCGTTCGTATAGTGTCGGAGCGAGCTGGGGGCTTGTTGGCGTTCGTGTTCGTGCATGGAGCTCGCGTTCGCAGTGTGTTGGCTTTCGCGATCACAGGGCTCAGACGCGATTGCGTAGACTGTCTTTTGGGGCAGCAACATTTGTGCTTCACGAATGCGAGGCTTGTGTCGCATTCGTGAAGGGTACTTATGGGCAGATTATTTAAGATGTAATTTCGGGACTTTTAACCTATTCTTTCATATATTGAGCCGTAGACTTTAAGATGAGCGATTTTCAATGGGGATTTTCATACAAGGCAAGAGAGTAAGTGATTTTTATCTATTTATGATTATATCTCAAGAACCTACATGGATTTCTATGCCTAAAACAAGGAATTTTGAAAGGAAATTTGGGATTTTTTCCTACATTAAGAGAGTTTATTTTAGAGTCTTGACCATCGATATTGAACATGGATTTAGAAACCATTTATATATTTGGACTCGACAGATTATGTATCATCAGATTTTGGTGTTGGTTTTGGAATTCGGGCATGCAGGCTCGGGTTAATTTTTGTTGACTTTTTAAAAATTCATCAAAGATCGAAACTTTATGGATTCGGATCACTTCTTATAGCATTGTTTGACTTTATGAATGATGTTTTTCTTGGATTTGCATGATCGGAGGGCTAGAACGAGGTTTTGACGTGATTTGTGGCTGAAGCTAGCCCGGGAAGAGGTAAGTCTCTTGGCTAACCTTGTTAAGAGGGAAACTTGATTGCTATGTGTATAAGGTATTGGGAGTGGTGTATATACAAGGTGGAGAGCGTACATGGACGTACCACGTTTATATCATGTCTGAGCTAGAATTGAGATACTTTATGCCTTGTTTTGATTATGTGCTCAACTTAATTCGTAAATTATTTGGCTTATATGACTATAGTCACTCTTATCCATCCTAGAGATCATGCGTAGGTTTTTGATTATGTATGAATGCATGGGAGTTTATTCTTGATATATAGAATTTCTTGAATCATCCATAATCATATAGAAATTCCATGAGCACATATCCGTATGATTATTATTAAATCTTATGCATCTTTTATCTATTAGCTATTGGGCACATGCATATATATTATACTTAGATACTTGATTTGAACTGAAATTGTGGCCCGAAAGTCAAGGTCATGCGACTAAAATATAGTAATGGCATAGGACACAATGAGCGTATATTTGATTATAAGTGAGCTATCAAGATCTTTTTATGCTGGGATAAGGATCAAATCTCTCCGGAATCAGGTGATACCCATGCTACTTTGGGCCCTGTGAGTATGGCCGATACATAGATTGTGTATTGGATAGATACATAGATTTTGTATCAGTTTCAGTGATACATAAATTTTGTATTAGATTTCAGTGATATATAGATTTTGCATCAGGTTTTAGTGATACATGAATTTTTTATTAGGGTACATGGATCTTGTATCGGTTAAGGTAAGAGGTAGGGCCTTGAGCATGCATAAAAATCCTTAACTTACTTAGAAACAATCGTTTAAATGCTAATTGTTGCTTGTCACCTATACATGCTAGTTGGGAGCCTCGACTCCGTTGATTGATGCATGCCATCTTGTAACATCATATTTGAGCAGCGTTTTGATTATCTTCGAACTGGAAAAGCATGCTCTATATCCCGATTGTTGATATCTTTGATATTTGTTTTTCAGGAGATTATTTACTGTTTCAGTTCCAAGCTTTGTTATCTATATTTGTGTTGTAAGTATCATGATGTCTATAGCCTCGACACTACTTCATCGAGGTTAGACTTTCTACTTACTGGGTACCGATTGTGGTATCCTAATACTATACTTCTGCACATCCTTTTGTGCAGATTCTTAGGTAGGTTCTAGCGGAACCTCTTGTTTAGCTTAGCCTTTCGCTCAGAGACTTAGGGTGAGCTGCATCTCACGGATTCGCATCGCAGTACCCAAGTCCCTGTCCTTATTTATCTCCTGTCTATTTTCTTTCTCTCAGATAGTTTCGATTATGTATTTAGACTTGTACTTATTCAGTAGTTGCTCGTGTACTTGTGTTACCTAGTTCTTGGAGGTTATACTGTTTTGGTCACATTCGGACCATGTTGTGACGACCCAAAGGGTCATCACTTGTTTTTAGATTGAATTCAGTGTTCCGAGGCTTTAAAAACCTCCTTTTTACCTCACCTCAATTTGCATGTGCAGTCTATATAATTTTTTAGAATGTTTTTATGTGGACAGATTAAAATGTGAAATAGAGCTTTAATACTCAAGTGAGTTGACTTCCGCCAACATTTTTAGTAGACGGACCTGTATAAGTGTTTTGATAGTTCAAGTAGGTCTGTATCGTGATTTAGGACTTGGGTGTATGCCCGGAATCAAATTTTGAGATCCCGAACTCAAGTTATAGCCATTTAATGAAAAAAAAAAAACAAAGATTTGTTCATATCCTAACTAACCCCATGATCCCCTATTCCCAAACCCATCAGAATCTTTTTTTTTTCCTAT
>MCJB01014711.1:289305-355429 GCA_002018475.1 Nicotiana obtusifolia
CCCCCCCCCCCCCCACACTTTTCACGTCTCACCAAAACATCCGTTAGTAAATCCTATAAACTGAAAATCTTTTGGCATCCTCCAAGAAAGTGGGAAGTTCTGATTTGAGCATCACAATTTCTTTACATCTGAAAATCTATATGACTGCTTTGCTCTCTTTCCGCACTGTTCCTTCCTATGTACTACCCACTAAACCATTTTCCCATCTCCATTCTTGACTTTCCTCTTCAAATCCACCGAACATATTGATAAAACCAATATTAATAAGAACAAAACACAACTACGAGGAAATTTTCTTTTTCTTCTTCTTCTTTTTGTTTACTGCTTAAATCCATAATAGCAAAGAAGGAGAAAAAGGCTAAGAAATTGTAAGAGATGGATTTTTTGCAGTATTGGAGGTCCAGAAGTTCAAATCGATGCTTTGACGAATACCCATTTGTTTATTTCGCAGTATAAATGCAACTTTGTAGATCAGTAGCCTCTTGGATTTCAAGTTTCTTCGCTTGCATGGGAATTGGGATCTTGAATCCAGACGCTGAGGCTCGCTTCTATTACTATATATCAGACGTTTCAAGGTTGGGAACGTCTCATTAGCGAGTTGCTGGAATTTATATTTCGACATTGGAAAGCTTAAGTAAGATTTGAAGCCTTCGGACACAAAGTTTCAAGGCGAAGGTTTGTTGAAATCTTGAATTTGGTTGCAAAGGAGGTAAGTATCCGGTCTAACCTTAGCTTGAGGGATTAGGAACGAGTATCTATACGTTGGTGTCGAGCATGACCGTGAGTCTTAAATGGATAGTTGTTGTGTTCTTAAATGATACTACGAAAGCCTTAATTGATGATTCTCGATGTTGAGCAAGAACTCAGTTTATTTATCGTGGACTTTATTTATAATTGAGTATTGGCATTAGTTGAGCTAAGTAGAAGTTGAGTTAAGATTGGTTATAGCTGATTCTCCCTTGCCGAGATGTTTGCTTTGATATTATTGTTCCCTTGCTGGGAAGTTATTATATTGCTTTTGTTCCCTTGCCGGGATTTCTTGTATTTTTTTTGTTGTGATGACTTGTAAATGGGAGCGGGTGGTACGCCTGCCACAAAATATGATGTAAATGAGAGCGGGTGGTACGCCTACCATAAAATATGATGAAATGGGAGGGGGTGATACGCCTACCACAAGATATAATGAAATAGGAGCGGGTGGTACGCCTACCACAAGATATGAGAAATGGGATCGGGTTGCACGCCTGCAACAAGATGGAACTGAAAGTGAAACATGTTGTGATTGTATCTGATATTATACTGTTTTGAGATTATCTCTGTCTTCATTTATGATATAACTCTGTTAATTAAGGAATCAGGGCTATACTATGTTGATTGTGAGTTGGCTTGTATAACAAGTACGGCTAGGCGTCATCACGCCCTGAGGTGGGATTTTGGGTCATGACAGATTGACAGTTACACTATGTATAAGTGCATTAATGGTATATCCTTAAGTAATCTTAGTGATTGAGTAGCCTATATATTGCTAATAACACCAAGTAAAAGTATATTAGTAATATCCTTAAGAAAGGATGTGGATTGATTAGTTTCTAAATTGACAACTACCTAAATACAAGTGTATTAGTGGTACTCTTAAGTAATGTAGTTGATTGATAAGCCTATAAATTAATAATTACACTGCGTAGAAGTGTATTAGTGATAATTAACTTATAAATTGATAATTTTACTAAGTATATATGGATAAGCTGATGATTTGTTCTAAATTGATAACCACACTAACTAGACGTGTGTTTCATATAAATATTCCTAAGATATGTTAGTGATTGATCATTAGCTTGTGAATTTTCTAGATTCATTTGTTTTTAAAAAAAAATTTATCGTTAGGCTCCATCGGTATTAAAATAAATGAAAATTTAAATTATTTACCAAGATTGTCCCTCAGTAATAATTTAATTTTATCATCTAAAATAATATTTATTTACCAAGAGACTTTCCGATGGAATCTCTTGGCCCATTTAAAATAAGATTTATTTACCAAAGACTTTTGGATATAGTTCTCTCAGTCGGTTTTTGTTATGTCGAGTAGAAGCCCTAATTTAGCTATTTTTCTCTCTCTTTTAATCCTCACCTTAGCCCTAACTTACCTGTACGTTGCCGACTCTTCCAACCAGCCACCACCGATGTCCAAGCGGCTCTACCTCTGAGGTAATTTTTTTTTTCTTTTCCCAATTTCGATTTAGGGTTATAAAATATTAAGCGGATCTTCCGCATAATACTCTCCAAAAATCCTCAAACGCAACTCTTATCAGTAAAGCATTATTACGGAGAGACATCCCTTGATAGTCTGCATCGATAAAGGAGAATTTTTAATAGAGATATGGAGAAGTATAAATAATATTACTAAAGCATATTATATTATCATTACCTAAATAATATTACTTTGTGACTACTGGACCTTTATTTATTGAGTGGTATTTTCTTTATAATCTAATGTTTGAGGAAGATTTAGATTTATTAGAGGTGAAACACAAAGATCTTTCACCACTGTTGTGGCAATGGATGCCTTTATGCCCATGCTTCTCACATTCAATTTATTTCGAAGCCTCTGCTTGCTGAATCGATCCCTTTCTATATGAATGGACTTCTCTCTGTTGCCACACACAATTTCTACGACCATCATGGTTAATTATCACCATCATTACTCGCCATAAAAAAATTTTAAATTTTTTTTATTGATATAGTTTTAAAATTTAAATTTATTAATTAATAAATAAAGATATGTTCTATATATTCAAATATTGAGAAACACACAACCTTAATTATTTCGTTTTAAGATCTTAATGTAACATCTTAAATTTTTAATATTAATTCAGATATAAATTCAAATTCAGACATCTTATAATCTTAATTGCACATCTTAATATTCAGATGTGTATTCAAATTCAGACGTATCAATCTTAATAAAAGCAAATATATAGGAATTATTGTGTCAATGGTACTCAACTAGTATTAATAATTATTTTTTGAGGAGGAAAATCTATATCTATATTATATTAAAAAGAGGATAGTAGCATTGTGGTTAAGCCAAGTGGCAAGCTAAAAAGAATCCACTTGGTAATTTTAGGACACATTAATAATTAGGAATTATAAATGGAACATAATTAATAGAAGTAGTTGAATGAAATAGATCTTAGACATATAATCTAAATAGATCTTAGACAAATAATATATATATACATATAATCTAAATAGATCTTAGACAAATAATATATATATATATATATATATATATATATATATATTGATCAACTCATAGATTTTCTTCTATATTAGCTAGAAATATGGAGGTAAAGAATTAATTAAAAACTATAATAGAAAAATAAAAAAATATAGAAAAACATAAATTGAGAAACATATGACTATTTATATTTGTGAGTAAGTTAAAATATAAAATAAAACTAAAATTTACTTAAGATATTAAAGATTTTATGATGTTAAAAAATTAAAAAAAAATTTAAGCACCAAAATAAGATCTTAAATTGACAAATTGACAAATTTTCATATTAATAACAAGAATAATAAATATCATTAAAAATATTTTAATAACAAGAATAATAAGTCATATTAATATTGCCAAATTGGAAAAATGAATATTTTATACATAAATAAATATTTCTTATATTATTAAAATTTTAAACTTAATAAGAACAAATTTTAAACAAGCTAATGAATAATACAATAGCAAAACTACAGAGCAAATAGAGAAAAAAAATCAAAAATTTCATCACACAAAAGAAGAAAGATAAAACTTATTTAAATTTGAGATAAGAAAGTTTTGTTTAAGTATGATAAAAAATGTCATGCATGTGGATAAGGCCACATAACTAAATCCTAATAGATAAAAGAAAAAATTAAAAATATTGAATAATAAAAATAAATTTGTTATAAAACAATAAAAGAAGAAGAAGAGTATTACAGAGAAAAGTAGAGACATAATTCTTATTGATTTAGGATGAATTACAATGGCATAGAACTTGTCATGACCTAATTCCCATGATAGGCCGTGATGGCGTCCCACGTCGCCGCTAGGCAAGCCAATGGTGAACTATCTGTGTAATTGTTCATTTTAATATTTTAAAGTCATTTATTTTATTTAATAAGAGAGCGATTAAAAGGTGATTGTAGTAATGTAAAGCATGAAATAAACGAAAGAGTGAAGTAGTAAATTTAACAATCAAAACCATAATATATCTACTAGAATCTACCAAAATCCGATGTCACAAGTCAAGAGCAAACTAGTAGAATATACAAAACCTCCTATACTACTGTCTGGGGTAAGGTGGACAGAAAAATAAATACAACAAGAAGAGACTCCGGGCACTGCAGAATCAGCATAGAAAGCAGCTCACCACTAAGTCTCCAGGAAGTGGGGGTATGCGCCTGAATAGCCGCCAGATGCACCTGCCGCAGATCCTGCATAATCGGACTCCGAGTGACAACACGCATAAGTTATGCCGAGGTCGTATGGCCCGATCAATAATAATTGTGTACATACACTACCAAGGGTCGTATGGCCCGATCTATGGATGCATCCATATATATATATATATATATATATATATATATATATATATATATATATATATATATATATTATGATCTACCAGAATAGGGAAACTCTTCGAATTTTGAATTGCATATTTACAACTCCAACGTAAGCCCATAAAAAGAATATAATATTAAACATTCCGCCAACTCTCTAAGTAATGAAGCTCGATTTAACATAATCTTTAACCAAGTTTTACTTATTAATATAAGTAATTAAACTAGCAAGTTGAGCCAAAATATTGCAAGTAATAGCATAATAAAGGCTTATGTCTACCCGGACATAACATGAATTTTAGCTACGCACGGACTCTCGTCACTTCGTGCTTACACAGCACCCATAATTAGTAGCAAATAACAATTTAAACACCTACGGGGTTAATTTCCTCTTACAAGGTTAGGCAAGAAACTTACCTCGTTCTCAAGTCCACTTTCCGGTCCACAAATCACTTTAAAAGCCTCAAGTCGTTGCCGAACAATCCTAAACTAGCCAAAAGTTGTACAAACTAATCAATAGTTGTTCAAAAGTTCATAATTTAACTATTAAAGTGATTACCCAATCCAATTTGGAAGATTCCTAAAATTTACCCCCGGGCCCACGTGCCCCGATTCCGAATATATTTGTAAATAATTGTTACCCAGTACCTCACAAACACAAATATATAATTTCTACTCAATTTCATAACCATTTTCGTGGTCTACTCCCATTTTTATTAAAATCTAGATTTTTCAAAAAAATAATAAAATTTCTACAATTTTCATGATAAGATCTACTCGTAATCTAGGTATTAAATTCACATTGTGTAGAATACACTTACCTCAAGATGCTAGGCGAAAATCCCTCTCTAAAAAGCTCCAAAATCGACTAACAAATGAGAGAAACGAACAAAAATACCAAAGTCTTGAGTTTTATTAAGTCACTGCCCAAGTCTGCCTCCTTCGCAATTGCGAACAAGCCCTCGTGATCGTGAAGGCAAAACTCACGAATCCAGGAAAAGCCTGCTACGCGATCGCTAGAAGGCACTTGCAAACGCGATGCACTAACCGCCCTCTCATCGCGAACCCGTGCCTCCATTAGGTCTTCTATGTGAACGCGACGAGTCAACCGTGAACGCAAAGGCCACTAGTCCCAAGCCTCCACAAACGCGACCCCTGCTTCGTGAATGCAAAGAACAACATCACCCAGTCCCAAAATCCTTCTTTATGATCGCGAGGGTCCTTCCGCGTTCGCGAAGAAGGAAACTAGAACAGCACACAAGCAGTTTTGGACTTAGCTTCGAGAAGTCCGAAATGCATCCGAGCCCCTCGGGACCCCGTCCAAATGCACCAACGAGTTTATAATCATAATACGGACCTGATCGAACCCTCGGAACTGTGACGACCCGGCCAGTCGTCTCATGAGCTACCGCTCCGTTTTTCCCATTTCTACCTTATTATGCTTCGTTATTTCATTTGGGATGTGTGTGCAAAATTTCATGTCATTCGGACGTGGTTTGATTGGGTTTTGATTAAAAGAGTAACTTAGAAGATTTCGAAATTCTTAGGCTTGAATCCGACGTGAATTTGGTGTTGAGGGGTTGTTTTGAGCGTTCTTAAGGTGGGAACAAGTTTGAATAATGTTATGGGATATATTGGCATAATTGGTTGAGGTCCCAGCGGCCTCGGGTGAGTTTAGGGTGGTTAAACGGACTATTTTGTCCTTGGAAAGTTGCAGAAAAAAATACAGAAAGTTTGTAATTTTGTAAGAGAACAAAGAGGCATCTCAATACAGGCTATGCTATCGCAAACCCTGTATGCGAGCCGCAAACCACACACCCAGATCGCAAACCCAGACAGTTTTATGACCAAAGAATGACGTCAAGAATGCGGTCAGGAATGCGGTCGCATTTCCACAATGCGCACCGCATATCCACCATACTGAGACCACAGATCAAGACAGATTTCTGGACAAGATCCATGTGAGAAATGCGGTCGCATTTCTAAAATGTGAACCGCATATCGTATATTGAAATCGCAGACCAAGATAGATTTCTGGAAAAAAATCAACGTTAAAAATGCGGTCGAAATGCGGTCGCATTTTTGACCCGACTGGTGCGTTTTTGTTTCGATTTTTGATCCTGTATAAATAGAAACCAGTACTCATTGGCCATGCAAAAATCCACTATCGTTACCATCTAAGAGAAACACCTCCAAAACACCCTAAATTACAGCAAAATCGACCTCAAAACTATATCCAAAGGAGACTTTCTTGGACAAATTCTTAAAGGAGGGGATTTCAGCCATCTTAAGCATAATTGGAGCTATAGAGCTCGGATTGAAGCTAATTTCGAGGCGATTTTTGGGAGACTTTCAAGGGAAACATCGGGGTAAGTGTTCTTAACTCAACTTTGGTCAAATTACTCCAGTATATCGCCATATCTAGTATTTAATTGGTGATTTAAGTTGAAAAATCTGTGAAAATCCTTAAGTTTAGAATTAAAGAGTTGGAGGTCAATCCGATGTCGGGATTCGATAATTTTTGTATGGTTGGACTCGTTGGGAGATAAGGAACCCGTTGATGTGAAAATTTTTGAGCTTCGAGAAGCAGGCCCGGGGCCTGGGTTTTTGCTAATTTAGTAATTTCTTGATATTTTTCGATTGTTTCGCTTGGGCTTTGTTCCCTCAGCGTATTGTGACGTATTAGTTCTGATTTTGGATAGATTCGACGCGTGTGGAGGCCAATTCAAAGGGCAAAGGTGTCGCGGGCTAGGGATTTAGCTGGTTCGAGGTGAGTAGTGATTGTAAATGATGTTCTGAGGGTTTGAAACCCCGGATTTGCACATCGTAGTGCTATATTGAGGTGAGCCACGCGCTCGGTGATGAGCGTGGGGTCGTTTACTACTGGGGATTGTGACTTGGTCCATCCCGATTGATAATTTTTACTACGCATTTGATTGAAACTTACACTTTATTATCATGATTTGGGTTGATTGCCATATTTGGGCTTCGTGCCAATTATTTGAAACCGTCGAGGATCTTTATCAGTGTTTCCTCACTATTTTTGACTTATTACTTGAACTCAGTCATGTTATTTACACTGTTTTACAACTCAGCCACTTTTACTCAGTTTTGAGACTTAAATAATATTTTAAATGATGTTTTTGGGCTGAGAACTACTGTTTTACTATAGCCCGAGGGGCTTATGATGATTTTTCTGACTGAGTGCGGCCGAGGGCCAGATGTGAGGTTTTACTGAGTGATATGAGGCCGAGGGCCTGAGATACTTTATGTGCCACGAGGTGACTTATGACTGATATGAGGCCGAGGGCCTGAGATACTTTATGTGCCACGAGGTGGCTTGTGACTGATATGAGGCTGAGGGTCGAGATACTGTAGATACGCCACGAGGTGGCTTGATTGATATGAGGCTGAGGGCCTAGATATATTCCACGAGGTGGCTTGATATTGCGCTTGGGCCGTAAGGGGCCCCTCCCAGAGTCTGTACACCCCCAGTGAGCGCGGGTACCCATTGTGATGTGGATTATAGCCCGAGGGGCTGATATTGTTTCATGTGATAGCCCGAGGGGCCGATATTGTTTCATGTGATAGCCCGAGTGGCTGATGTTGTTCCATGCGATAGCCCGAGGGGCTGATATTGTTCTGAGATTTGAGCCCGAGGGGCTGGTACTGTTTTTATGATGTTGCCCGAGGGGCGGATTTGTTGATATATATATATATAGCCCGAGGGGCGATGTTTTACTTCACATGTTTTTTTACCTGCTGAAAGGAGATTTTACTTGAATTTCTCACTGATTTACTGTTTGCGAATGATGTTTTAAATGCTTCATTATAGAATGCCTTGTGCTTTGTGTGTTTTCATACTTTCAGTCGTTATTTATGCTTATTACTCACTGAGTTGGAAGTACTCACATTACTCCTTGCAACATGTGTGCAAATTCAGGCGTTGTTAGTTCCGCCCCGGAGTATTGCTATCTTCTGTCCAGGTGGTGATTCAGAGACTACGAGGTAGCTGTTGACATCCGCAACCCCGTATCTCTTTCATCTTGTTGCTCCTATGTTCTTCAAAAGTTGTGCCAGATATTGTAATTAGTAATCTTGCTATTAGGATTCATTAGTTGCTCATGACATTGTGACACCCCGATTTGGGATGTAGTCGGGATGGTTAGCTATATTTTCCGCGAATGATTGCTATTAAACTATGCTTGTACTGTTTTCTTGTTAATTAACTACTTAAAATGAGATTTTATTTGAATTGGTTGGCCTTGTCTTCACGAGAGGTGCCATCACGACCGGGTTCAGGGTTAGGGTCGTGACAGGAACACATAAAACAACATCAAAACTACGAATCGCAGCCCAAAACCAAATAGAATCAACTTATGAACTTCAAACTTCTTAACTAGCTCCAAACGTGCCGAATCATACTTACACTACTCGGAATGACACTAAAGTTTGCGTATAAGTAATAAATCACCATACGGACTTATTCCTAGGATCGGAACCCCAAACAGACCTTGATAACACCAAAGTCTACTCCAAATCAAATTTAAAGAACTAGAAAACCTTTAATAAACCTACTTTTAACATTAAGCGTTGAAATGCTCCTGGATTACCCAAAACTCGATCCGAGTACACGCCCAAGTCCAAAATCATCATACAAACCTATTGGAACCATCAATTCCGGTTCCGAGGTCGTTTACTCAAAACGTTAATTGTCACGACCCAAAATCCAATTAGTCGTGATGGCACCTAACCTAACCCGTTAGGTAAGCCAATTTACGAAAATCTAATTCAAATAAAATTTACTGATAAAATAAGTGACTAAATGACCGACTTTAACATATTTCCCAAGGATGGGTAGTACAAATCATGAGCTTCTAAGATTTAGTATTTAAAAAGCTAGAATAAAATAAAATACAATATATGTTTGAAATATACGTGAACAGATTAAAAATTCTAAAGCTACCATGAACAAGAGGCGGCTATGACTGGATCGCAGGTACATCTTCCATGCCAACTCCCGCCATATACAGCAACATCAGCATCAGAAATCTGCACGCAAGCTGCAGAAGTGTAATATGATTACGACCGACCCCATGTACTCAATAAGTAACAAAACCTCACCTAAGGTTGAAAGTAGTGACGAGCTGGAACAAAGGTCAGAGTCCATCATCAATAGTCAGAAAACAGTTTATAACAACCTAAATAAAGCAATACAAGTAATAACTTAAGATATGATGCTCTGTTCGTTCACAATTAGCGAAAAATATTTTTTTATTTCAAAGATGACTGTAAAACTCAGTTCTTTTCACCAAATCACCAAAATATGAGTAAATTTGAAAACTGTGATTTTTTCCCAAAAACTTTCTTCCACTAAAGAATTTCATTATCAAATGGCATGAGGAAAGTACATCTCTATGCCTACATGTCAATGTACATGTCAGACGATGAATGTCACAATATCGCATAACATGAGGAAAAATACATCTCTATGCCTACATGCCAAGTATGCATATCAAATAAATGATTTCACGATGATATTCCTGGGCACTCTTGCCCTTGTCATACAAGCTGTCTGCCTAAAATGCCCACTTCATCACACAAACAATCACTCAGCACTGTTCGTAAGCCCCTCACCAAAGCATGTGTATATATTTATATGTCATCGTGCCTGTGCTCACTACTGGTATGTCGGACTCCGGAGGGGCGGACCCTACCCAAACGCTAATATAAGCCAATTTGGCCTGTTGCAGCATGCAGCCCGATCCTATAACAAAAAAGCCTAAAAGGACTGCTGCGGCGTGCAGCCCCAATCCATTGCCTGCTACGGCGTGCAGCTCGATCCCATAAATATCCTCACAACTGGATGAACATGACTGAGTATGAAATTTACATGTTTAAATTAGATAATTCAACAACAATATGACCCCTATGGATCCCAAAATATCGGCACGTAGCCTAAACATGATATTTAATACGAGTCTCATCTCAATTTCTTCAACACTTAGAGGATATGTGGATAACGCCAAGTTTATTTGAATACAAATTTCCACGGAATCAAGTACGTCATAATTTCTACGGTGCACGCCCACACGCCTGTCACCTAGCATGTGTGTCACCTCCAAACAAATCACATAACACGCATATCCAGGGTTCATACTCTCAGCTCAAGTTTAGAAATGCTAATTACCTCGAACAAGCCGAATCCAATGCCAAGCAAGCTAAACAATGCTCCAAAATTCCATTTTACACGTATCAACCTCCGAACGGCTCGAAACTAGCCAAAAGCAATTCAATTTCATCAATTAATGCCGAAGAAATAAATTCCAATTAATACGGATCAAATTTATAATTACAACTCCAAAGTCAATGGTGGGGTCCATGTCTTGGAACTCGATGAAACTTACAAAATCTGACAGCCCATTCAATTACGAGTCCAACCATGCTAGTTTTACTCAAATCCGACTCCGAATCAATATTCAAAACTCGAAAATTCATTTTATGAATTCTTAGTCAATTCTTCCAATTTCTCTTTAAATCCAATAATCATACACCAAAAGTGAAGATTTATTCATGAAATATAATCACGAGTCAAGAATACTTACCCCAAGTCTGTGGTGAAATTTTTCTCCAAAGTCACCCAAACCGAGCTCCAAAATCCGAAAATGGGTAAAAATATTGAACCCTTCGAATATAAGGCATTCTGCTCAGTGTTTCCGCATTTGTGGACAAGTGGTCGCATCTGCAACCTTCGCTTATGTGGAAAAGGCCCGCATCTGCGAGACGGCCTCGACCCAGCAGTGGTCGCTTACGCAATGCTCAGAACCGCTGGTGAAATACTCGAATTTACCAAGTTTGGCTTCTGCGCAAAATACTCCGCATTTGCGGACTCCTGCCCAGCAGTGCATTCTCTTCTGCGCTCAATTGGCTCGCTTCTGCGACCATCGCACCTGCGCAATACTAGCCGCAAGTGCAGAACCCCAGAACTAGCAGCCCAGCTAAAATTCAACTTAGTCCAAAACTTATCCGAACCTCGTCTGAAACTTACCCGAGCCTCTTGGGACCCCGTTTGAATATACCAACAAGTTCCATAACATCACACGCACCTACTCGACGCCTCAAATCACACATAATATCATCGAAACGACGAATCGTACCACAATTCACAACTTAATGAACTTTAAATTTTCAACTTCGAAATCTCGTGCCGAAACATATCAAATCAATCTGAAATGAACTCAAATTATGCGTACAAGTCATACATGACATAACAAAGTTGCTGAAATTTCCAGAATCACAATCCGAACTCGATATCATAAAAGTCAACTTCCGGTTAAACATACGAACATTCAAACCTTCAAATTTTCAACTTTCGCCGATTGGTGTTGAAACCTTCTAGAAATATTCAAATGAAATTCTGGAATACGCCCAAGTCCAAAATCACCATCCGGACCTAGCAAAATCATCAAAACTCTGATCCGAGGTCGAATACTAAAAATTCAAACTTGGTCAACGCTTCCAACTTAAAGTTTCAAACATGAACCTCATCCTTCCGAACAAATTCTGAAACATCTAAAAATCAAAACCGACGATTCACACACGTCATGATGCATCATATGAAGCTATTCAAGACTTCAAATAGTTGAAAGGAGCATAAATGCCCAAAACGACAAGTCGGGTCGTTACATTCTCCCCCACTTAAACATACGTTCGTCGTTGAACGTGCCAAGAGTTGTTCCTAAGCCTTCAAATCACTGTTCCATCTTACCTTGCACCTACCCAGGGGTGATACCACATCACCCTTTTTCATATAGTCCTAACAACATAATATAATTGAACATCATTAATTTAACTTTAGCCCATAAACCTTGGACCCCAATTTCTAACGTCCAAAATTCTTTTCAAGACCCGAATCTCACATCTACACATGGTATAAGTCTGAACAAGCTATATTAAGCCTTAACTATAAACTCAGATGTAATCACATAACATACTACACAACTCGCATACTCGCATCACCATTTTCGATCATAGTATCTACTTTAAACCAACCCGGTACTAGTATTAAACCCCATATCAAACAAACCTCGTTCCAAAACCTTCGTACATTGCTGATAATGAAAGAAAGACACGAAATATCATAACCACTTATCAGATCAACAAGTCAGGGAGCTTCCTCGCCCCAACCAGAACCATAATCACTTTCTAACCCGACTTTCGATATTATCCTCCAAAATATACCGTAATCAAACCTGATAGTAACCATTCTAGGTCCAATGACCTTATATTATCAAACACAACTATTCCACAGACATGCCACACAAATATAAATCATCCACAAACTACGCAATCCGTGCACCCAAAAATGGAAAATATCTCAAAGAAGAGAACCGTTTCGCAAGTTCAACAAGCACCACAATGCAATGAGCTCATCATACATATATATAACAAAGACACACGAATCTAATAACGATAACCAGCTCTTCTAGAGCTTACATTATCATCAATCGCATGGACAACTCACGTGCTATAATATCAATATCTGGATCCGCACGGACAACTCACGTGCCAATAACATAAATGCATGGATCCGCACGGATAACTCACGTGCTAATAATATCAATCGCCTGGCGTGGTCACAGGCCTCCAGTCCAAGCATATCATACAGGAGCAATCAAACAAGTACACATGTATATGATAATTGAAATAAGACTCTTATGCTCCTGGACTGGATAAATTACATGCCATAGAGTAGGCATGTGCAAAATGTGCTATCACAACTCAAATCGGCAAGTTAACGTAGAAATAGTAACTACCAAGTTTGTTTAGGGAATTAGCCCCTTTGTAACCTCAAGTATGGCTCAGATAGTTCACAACAAAGGTATGAGTACGAGAAACGTTATACTTTAGGCTTAACAGACATCTCTAGGCATATCGTAGCCTAAGCATTTTTCCGAACATGAATAATTGCCCCGGTGCTCGCACATAGGCTCAAACCTCACATATATGCGCACTCATAGTGCGTAGCTATCACAATTAATTAACGCAACTAGTGCCTCCACTGAGCTTAAATAAAATACTCAACTCAAACAGGTTGCAACCCCGAAATAATACTTCAAATTCATAGAACACATGAATCACCATAACCGATCCCAACTCCAGTAACGACCAACACATCTTTCATGCACGATCATCCCCCGAGGAATACTTCTATAATTCTTCCATGCCACCTAGCAAAAATTTAAATATCAACAGTCGATCAACCAGGTGAATACTGCAATATCAATGAAACATCCGTAAGTCAAAACACATTGCGCCTTTTGAAATGCGCACCCATCTTATGAAATACCAAGTAGTAATATTATTCATCTAGTCATATGAAACCGCCCATGTTTTCTAAGAATTCATGACTATCCCTTCAAAATTGAATTGTATACTTGCAAATGCAAATCCCAATCTCACTCCTCACGCCGCCTCTATTAGGCCATTACATGAAAACACTAGAACCTCATTAACACTCTGAGTCACTAGCAGAATACATACCCGGTTAGTTAGAAACCTTACATTTACTCCCATCCAGGTGGAAATCACAATACACAACATGTTCCTCACTCCGGTAGAAAATATCCATCTCAAATCGTGGTAGAAAACATCGCGAACTCTTCGAAACCCATTTGCACATAACCTAGCTATTAGAGCTGAATATCGCTAACTCTACCAAGCCACGAAGGTTGACAAATCCGAGAGTATTGCCATAAAACACCCGTAAAGCCTCACCACAACATAAGTACCCAAAAGACCCGAGCATACCATTATCATACTGGTCTAGCATACTACCCAGTTGTCCTATTTTCAATGAGTTTCTTCTGAATTACCCTCAAGTTGACACTTCTCCTTGTCAAAACACTACGATCCTTACCAAAGCTCACTACAAGACATCCTAACATAAAACCACACCGTCGTAAGGCCCATAAGCCATTGTACTCTTCTTAAGCACCCTTATAAGTACCACAATCAAGAAACCCACTCTGAAAAGATCTTATGTGAATTTAAAATAGTTTTTTTTTACCTACTTTACTGAAATGTAGAACCCATAGTCATACAGAATTACCGCAAGTCCTGGCACCATCCAATGTAAATAACCGATTCTCGCGATATACAAATTCCGAAAAAATTTCAATTGACACATATACATTTTGGATCCATTAGAACCCTTTCAAAAGTCATCCACTCTGCTCAAATCTAAATTGCACCGCGAAAACGAGCCAAAAGACACATACCCCATTAGCACAACAACACCTAGAGAAGTAACCCTGTCACTCCTCCTTTTTACCGGGATGGCGACCGAGCTTTTACTAAACCCTTTGGGTGGAGAAAAGGCTTAGTAAAACTCATAAAAGAGGTTTCCAATTTTGGAAGTGACAAATAGAAAATTAATCAAGGGAAATTTAGAGTCGCCACCTGACAATTGATTTTGGTGTGCCAGGCCACCATTTCAGAACATAGACTCTGTGAACTGTGAGACCCATGTAACCTATGGCTCTGATACCAACTTGTCACGACCCGGATTTCCCACCCTCGGGAGTCGTGATGGCGCCTACTGGTGAAATCTAGGCAAGCCAATTAACCGAATTATTTGCGTTGTTTCTATTTTTAAATTCATTACAACTTAAAACCAATGACTAAATAGCAGCATAACTTAATGAGTGGAATAATAAAATCTCAGACTTTAAAATACCGCTAATAAAATCTTCTTACCGAAACTACCTAAGATTTGGTATCACAGCTTCACAGACTGTCTAAGAGTACTACAAATAAGGGTCTGAAAGAAATAACAAAGTACTATCTCTGGGACTACAGAAAAGAAACAGGTAGAATAGATAGCGGGAGACACCAAGGCTTGCGGACGCCTGCAGGACTACCTCGGGTCGCCTAATAAGCAAGAAGCTGGAAGCTCCCTACGGTCCAAAATCTGCAGCGCTGGGATCTGCACAAAAGATCGCGGAGTATAGTATCAGCACAACCGACCCCATGTGCTGGTAAGTGCCTGACCTAACCCCGGCGAGGTAGTGACGAGGCTAGGACCAGACTCCAGATAGACCTGTGCAGTTATACATATATACATATCTACAGCAGAAAGATAGAAGTAATAAAACAATTAAAGCTGGGGAAGGGAAACATGCTTCGGGGTAGCAGATAAAACAGATCATCAAAGAATAATAAGAAAACTACAATTTAACTTCTAACACGAATAAAGTGAAATACAGGCAACTTTCACTTTTAGTTCCATCTTGTTGCAGGCGTGCAAACCCGATCCCATTTCTCATATCTTGTGGTAGGCGTACCACCCGCTCCCATTTCATTATATCTTGTGGTAGGCGTACCACCCCCTCCCATTTTATCATATTTTGTGGTAGGCGTACCACCCGCTCTCATTTACATCATATTTTGTGGTAGGCATACCACCCGCTCCCTTTTACAAAAACTCTGAAGCAGTGTGCGCTGAAAGACTGCTGAACAGGATACTGCATCTGAGGACCACGGCTACCTGAAGCACCGTGAGAAACCTGAAGAGCTGACTGGAAGGGCCTAGGAGAATGGCCTCTACCATATGAATCTCTGCCTCCGGACAAAGTACCACTGAATCTGCCTGAATGACGGGGTCTCTTTTCCGACCCATGACCACCTCCATGCGACAAAATCATCTCAACTCTGCGGGCCACATTGGCCGCCTCCTGAAAAGTAATCTTACTCCCAGTCTCCCTAGCCATCTGAAGACGAATCGGCTGAATAAGACCGTCAATAAACTTCCTCACCCTCTTCCTCTCTGTAGGAGGTATGATGAGAGCATGCCGAGCCAAATCGATAAACCTGGTCTCATATTGGATAACCGTCATGGAACCCTGTTGGAGGCGCTCAAACTGCCTCCGATAGGCCTTTCTCTGAGTAAATGGAAAAAAAACTATCCAGAGTCTTGGCGGATCCAGACAGGTGAAATGTAGCAAAATCTACCCCATTGGTCTCAACAATACCCATGTTCCTGAGAACCTCGTGGCAGCTGTATAGGAATTCCTGGGGATCCTCCGAAAAAGCACCGTTGAAAGTAGCAGTGAAGAGCTTGGTGAACCTATCCAGCCTCCATAAAGCATCGGCGGACATAGCCGCTCCATCCCCACTACTGCACCCGGCTGAACTGCCACAGCTGGCTGAACCGCTGGAACCTGAACCTGGGGAGCTACCTGCTCCGGAGTGCGAGTAGCAGGAGTCTGAGCCCCTCCTCCAGCTTGAGAAGTGGCTGGTGCTACAGGAAGCAAGCCTGCTCGGGTGACACTCTCCACGAGACCAACCAATCGGACCAAAGCGTCCTGAAGAACTGGGGTAGCAATAAACCCCTCTGGGACCTGAGCTGGGCCCACCGGAACCGCTGGGGCCGGAACCTCCTCGTCAAAATCAACCTGAGGCTCCGCCACTGATGCTGCTGCTGGGGGCTGAGCTCTGCCCCTACCTCGGCCTCTAGCATGGCCTCGGCCTCGGCCTCGCCCTCTGCCCCTCGTGGGAGCTGCTGCTGGGGGCTCGGGCTGCTGAGCGGTAGATGAGGAAGCGCGTGTTCTCGCCATCTGCGAAAGAACAGAGTAGAATCCAATTAGCATTCGGGGAGAAGGTGTTAGGCATTCCCCAAGTCCCGTGAAGGTCACGGTTGCGTACTTGATTTAGTTGGCTCTTAATACATTTGGGCTGAGATAAAAAATAACACACAGGAGGTTTGAGGTCATTCCCACCTAATAAAGAAAGAAAAACGTAACTAAGATACTAATAGTTTTACTTTCGATCTATATTTACAAATGCCTCGGGGCATCCCCCAGAATATCAAATACATAAGTCTTTCGGGGCATTCCCCGGATAAATTTCACTAAGGAATGACCTCTCGCCTCAAAAATTAACAAAATGTCCTAGTATTGCCTAGCCAGGTGTGGTCGGCCTAAACATATTACTAGCGAGCAATATAATAAAATAAAAATGAGATATAAAATAAAGAAGAGATAAAAGTTCAGTTCATGGTTTTGTTCTTTTAATGTTTTATTTCATGCATTTAACTAGACCCAGTCCCAAAAATCACAAAGAAAACAAGCAAAAGGATGAAATGTCATCGCAAGTAGGGATATGCGATCGCATATCCCATATGCGAACCGCAAACTAAGCATGAAGGGCCACAGATTGGGACAGAGTCATAGGCCATAGCCAGTGTCAAGAATGCGATCCTATTTGCGGTCACAAATCCTGTATGCGAACCGCAGATTCTGTATGCGATGAAGAACGGGGACCAAGGTTGAGATACGCGACGATCAGATCAGAAATGAGGACCGCATATCAATTATGCGGTCGCAGATCTAACAATGAACATAGATTACTTCTATGTTTTTGGTTTCGATTTTTGTTAGCATGCGATGTTTGGCATCAATCGTTTGCTCTGTTTACTAAGCATGATTTATGCATATCGATTCACAGAGTTATTAATCCAGAAAACAGAGATTCGAGGCTTTATTCATATTTAATTTATCCAAAAAGAGTAAACGAGAGTCAAGAGATGGACCTGGTATAGAGTTCCTACTGGTTTTGCAAGTTGATATCAGTTATGGAGCAGCGAACCGCGATCGGAACTCGACCCAGCAACCAAATTGAATTCGAACACCTACTCGATTGCGAAGAAAGCAGGAGTATGCGAGTCTCTGTTTTTTCTGGGTTTTTTTTTCCGATCTTTCTCTGTTTTCTGGTTTTCTTCTGAAATTTGGAGAAGAAGAAGCCTCCAAATGGGTCGTTTTCCCCTTGCACTCTCTGAGAACTCTCTGATTTTTTCTGGGTTCCCGTTTTTCTCTTGATCTCCAAGGAAATCCCCTCCAGAAGAATCCCCCTGATTTCTGTTATAATGAGTGCATCGGTGGGGAGGTCGTGTGTGGATTGTGTGTGTGCTTAGGGAAATATTGCCCTGTCAGAGTCAGTTAATCTACGTGGCAAGAATGAGAGTTGGATCATTTTGTGGGCTGTTGAATTCGGGCTTCAATATTGTGAAATTGGGCCAAAACAAAAATCTGAAAACCAATTTTAAAACCCAAACATACAAGACCTTGATTGAATTAGTAATATCATAAAAGATAAAAAGCTTGGTACTATTTTGATATTTTCTATTTTGTACCTAAAATAGAATTAAAATTAATAATAAAGGGAATTCCTACAGAAATAAGCTCAAATAATTATTTTAAAAATACTATGACTTTTAGAAGTGATTCTGACGCGCGGGTCAAAAATTACATGTCTACAGCTGCCCCTCTTTACCGGGAAACATGGAGTGTTTTCAGGCAAAGAACAACAAGACATGTTTTTGACCCGACCTCTGGTTGGGGAAACCCAACTAAGGAAAGAAAATGTAACCGAGCTCTGGTATTTGAGCTGCCTACATATCCTAGGTTACAAAGGAATCAGGACACGTATAGTTCGTAGGTGAGAAGAGTAATGGAGTACCGAGGTAAGGATTCGAATGAAATGCCGTCGAGATTCCGGTCCGCAGTTCCTGCCATTACATCAAAATAAAAGAAAAATACAAGATCCTATTTACTTCTTATCTTGAATCTTTCTTAAACTTCTTTCTTGATCTTCAATATAAAATTGGAAAAGATGGCCCTGTTCTTCAGGCGGGCTCCTGATGCTTCTTGTGAATTTGAAGCGACTCTGAAATTGCTTCCCTCGTTTTCCAGGTGGGTGCCTGATTTCCGAAATTTGAACGTATTCCCTCGTTATCCAGGTGGGTGCCTGATTTCTAAGACTTGAATGTATTCCTTCGTTATCCAGGTGGGCGCCTGATTGCTAAGACTTGAATGTATTCCCACGTTATCCAGGTGGGCGCCTGATTGCTAAGACTTAAATGTATTCCCTCGTTATCCAAGTGGGCGCCTGATATTACAACAAAACAGCAAAATAAAAGAAAATTTTTGCTGCCCCAGTTTGGAACATGGGCGTATCTGCGAGGATTAATCGAATTATGTTACCCTAAAATTTTAAGAATTAAAAAGCTAAATCTCATTATCCAGGAGGGTCCTAAGAAATTTAAAAACTGATTCCCACTATCCAGGAAGGTCCTGAGAAATTTAAAAACTAATTCCCATTATCCAGGAGGGTCCTGAAAATCAAAAAATAAATTTACCTAGGCCATGCTCTTTGCCTGGGAATTCTTGAATAGAAACCCTTGCCTCCTGAGCCCTGTCTTCTTTACAAGAGGGCTTTGTGGATTGACAAATTTTCATGCTTCCTGTTTCAGATAAATAAAATTTGTTAGTTTGACAAATGTGGTGGTTAGTTTGTGGCATCATTTCTAAGGGTCTGCCTCTGCTGGGGAATATGTTCAAGTTTTAACTCTTGCTGGGGGATCTGTTTCTGCTGACTTCCACGCTTCATTCTGATCAGCGGCTTTGAGCGAGCAAAGAGTGGTTGACATTTGATTGATATTGGATCACAAACTCTGAACGATCCAAATTTCTTAACCTTACATGTTGCATTGCATTTTCATTCTGGATGTTGCTGCATCAGAATTGATAGCCATAGCTACACATTTGCCTTCCATGTTTGTTAAATGAAAGGCACCATTAGGCAATACTCTCGTTACAACGAACGTTCCATGCCAGTTCGGGGCGAATTTGCCTTTGGCTTCCACCCGATCGGGAAGAATGCGTTTTAATACCATCTAGCCCACTTCAAATTTCCGAGGACGCACCTTTTTGTTGTATGCTCTAGCCATTCTCTTCTGATACAATTGACCATCACATACTGCGGCCAGTCTTTTCTCATCAACCAGACTCAATTGCTTGAGCCGATTTTTGACCCACTTATTATCATCAATTTCGGCTTCTGCAACGATCCGAAGAGATGGAATATCAACTTCCGCAGGTATAACTGCCTCAGTTTCATATACCAACAGATAAGGAGTTGCACCCACTGAGGTGCAAACGGTGGTGCAATAGCCCAATAATGCAAAAGGCAACTTTTCATGCCACTGCTGAGAACTCTGAACCATCTTACGAAGTATCTTCTTTATGTTCTTGTTAGCAGCCTCAACAGCTCCATTTGCCTTAGGACAACACGGAGTGGAATTCTGGTGCATAATCTTGAACTGTTGGCATACCTCTTTCATCAAATGACTGTTGAGGTTAGCAGCATTGTCTGTGATGATCACCTTGGGAATTCCGAAGCGACAAATGATGTTTGAATGAACAAAATCCACCACTGCTTTCTTGGTTACGGACTTGAAAGTTACAGCTTCGGCCCACTTGGTAAAGTAATCAATGGCTACCAGAATAAACTTATGCCCGTTTGACGCTGCAGACTCGATTGGCCCAATAACATCCATGCCCCAAGCAACAAAGGGCCAAGGTGCAGACATTGTGTGTAACTTAGATGGGGGAGAATGAATCAAATCGCCGTGTACCTGGCATTGATGACACTTGCGAACAAAACTGATACAATCCCATTCCATGGTGAGCCAATAATAACCTGCTCGAAGTATCTTCTTTGCCAACACATGCCCATTCATATGCGGGCCACAAACTCCCGAATGTACTTCGGCCATGATAATTGAAGCCTCTTGTACACGATTCCTCCGTTCAAGAAAAATCCACTGGCCAAACACCGAATGGTTCTCTTTTGATCATTGGTAGCATATACCGGATATACCCCTGATCTGATGTATTCCTTAATATCCTGGAACCAAGGCTCGCCATCGATTTCCTCCTCCACCACATTACAATAGGCATGTTGATCACGAACTTAGATATGTATGGGGTCGACATAAACCTTGTCTGGATGATGCAACATTGACGCTAGGGTGGCTAAGGCATCATCAATCTCATTATGAATCCTGGGAATATATCTAAATTCAACTGACCTGAATCGTTGACAAAGATCATGCAAGTATTGTCGGTAAGGTATGAGCTTCAAATCTCGAGTTTCCCACTCTCCTTGAATCTGGTGGACCAGCAACTCTGAGTCTCCCAGAACCAGTATTTCCTGAATTCCCATGTCTATAGCCAACCTCAAACCTAAAATGCATGCTTCGTACTCAGCCATGTTGTTGGTGCAATAAAATCGAAGCTGGGATGTTACAGGGTAGTGTTGCCCTGTTTCAGAGATAAGTACAGCCCCTATTCCGACCCCTTTCATGTTAGCAGCTCCATCAAAGAAAAGCTTCCAACCTGGTTTTACATCGTGGTCAACCTCGTCAACACCCATGACCTCTTCATCAAGAAAATAAGTCTTCAATGGCTCGTATTCATCATCTACCGGATTCTTGGCTAAGTAATCGGCCAAGGCTTGGGCTTTCATCGCGGTCCGAGTCACATAGATGATATCAAACTCTGTGAGTAAAATCTGCCACTTTGCGAGTCTTCCGGTGGGCATAGGCTTTTGAAAGATGTACTTCAGAGGATCCATGCGAGAAATGAGGTAAGTAGTATGGGACGATAGGTAATGCTTCAACTTTTGTGCCACCCAAGTCAAGGCGCAACACGTCCTTTCAAGCAGTGTATACTTAACCTCATAGGGGGTGAACTTCTTACTGAGATAATAGATTGCTTGTTCCTTCTTTCCTGTGATGTCATGTTGACCCAACACGCAACCAAAAGAGTTGTCCAAGACTGTCAAATAGAGAATTAAAGGTCTTCCCGGCTTTGGTGGGACCAGGACTGATGGATTCGACAGGTACCTCTTGATCTTATCAAATGCTTCTTGACACTCGTCATTCCACCTGACTGCGGCATTCTTTTTTAGCATCTTAAAGATGGGCTCGCAGGTTGTTGTGAGTTGAGCAATAAATCTGCTGATGTAATTTAATCTTCCAAGTAGGCCCATCACCTCTGTTTTGTTCCTTGGCGGCGGTAATTCTTGAATGGCTTTGATCTTTGACGGGTCCAACTCAATACCGTGTCGACTGACCACGAACCCCAGCAGTTTACCGGACGGAACACCAAATGCACATGTTGCTGGGTTGAGCTTGAGATTCTACCTGCGGAGCCTTTGGAAAAACTTTCTCAGATCTTTAACATGGTCGGACTTCTTCTTTGACTTTATGATCACATCATCTACATAAACCTCAATCTCTTTATGTTTTATGTCATGAAACATGGTGGTCATTGCCCTCATGTAAGTTGCCCCAGCATTCTTCAAACCAAATGGCATTACGCTATAACAGTATGTTCCCCATGGCGTGATGAATGCTGTCTTTTCTGTATCTTCCTCGTCCATCAAAATTTGATGATATCTTGCGTAACAGTTCACAAAAGACCCAGTCTCATGCTTGGCACAATTGTCGATCAGAATGTGAATGTTCGGCAATGGAAAATCATCCTTTGGGCTTGCTTTGTTGAGATCACGGTAATCAACATAGACCCTGGTCTTACCATCCTTCTTTGGCACTGGCACAACGTTGGCTAACCAAATGGGATATCGGGTGACCCGAATAACCTTTGCAGTAAGCTGCTTTTTGATTTCTTCTTTGATCTTCATACTCATATCAGTGTTGAACTTTCGCAACTTTTGTTTGACAGGGGGACATGCTGGATCGGTTGGCAATTTATGGACTACCAGATCGGTGCTCAAACCCGGCATCTCGTCATACGACCAAGCAAAGACATCTTTATATTCGAACAATGTTTTGATTATTTCCTCTTTCACTTGTGGTTCTAGATGCACACTTATCTTGGTTTCCCTAACATGATCCTGATCTCCTAAATTGATTGCTTCAGTCTCACTCAAATTAGGTTTCGATTTTTCTTCAAATTGTTTTAGCTCTTTACTGATTTGCTCAAATGCTGCTCCTTCATCATATTCTATCTCATCATCATATTCTACTTCTTGGGTTGTTATTTCAGAATTAGATTGGCTTTTAAGACTCGGCTGAAAATTCCTCATGCATGTCATGTCATTGCAGCCAGCATAAAAAGAACTGTACAAAAAAAATAAAATAAAACGCTATTAAGAATAATAGAAAATGGGAAATTGTATTTCATTGAAAATAAAAGGATAGAAGAGTTTGAGTGTCAGAATAAGCAAAACTAAAACTCTGGATTACAACCCTGGAATAGTTCAGATAACAGAAAATGAAATAAAGAAAACTACCAAAACTCCTTCCTGGTGGGGAGAGGAGTAACTTCCCAATTACTAAGCTTCACGTCTGGGCCAACAAACTGCACATCTACCTTACTAGAGCCTTTACCAACTCTACTATATTGACCTCTTCGAAAAGTCTTTGCAACCTATTGACCATCTCTTCATCAACATCGACCACTGGTTCTGGGATTAAGGAGGTTGGAGGTTTTTCGGCTCCTGGTTTGACAAAAGATTTAGAGATGTGTGGGATTGGCTAAGATAGTGACCATACCTTCTATCTTGAATTCTTAAACCTTTTCCTGTCCTCTTCTGTGGGCGTGAATCCCAAACCAAACGTACCATAATTCTCATCGGGGCATATTGGATGCACAATACCTTGCAGAGATGATCCCAGACCCTTGCCCGGCACAAAACCATTCTTCAACATTTCAGTCGCGACCATGACAGATGCGGAGGATAACTTGGGACCTGGAATGCATCTTCCCTCAGTGATCTTATCAACAGACACTGTTTCAAAAGTTTGAAAGACCCAAGGTCCCTTGTCATCTTCAGCTTCAGCAAACGGAACAATTTTGTCATTGCAAGCTGCCAAATCTTCCTCACCGTGCACAACTATTTCCTGCCTCTCCCATTCGAACTTAACCATTTGATGTAGAGAGGATGGGACTGCCTTAGCAGGATGTATCCAAGGCCTTCCCAACAGTAGATTGTAGGAGACAACTAAATCTAACACTTGGAATTCCATGGTGAACTCAACTGGCCCTATTGACAATTCCTGCATTATGTCTCCAACAGAATCTTTACCATCTCCGTCAAAGCCTCGAACATACACACTGTTCAAACGGATCCTTTCGGTGCCGATCTTTAGTTTTTGCAGAGTAGACAAAGGACAAATATTTGCACTAGAGCCATTGTCAACCAGAACCCTCGAAACAACAACATCTTCGCACTTCACTGTGAGATACAGAGCTCGGTTATGTTCTGTACCTTCGATAGGAAGTTCGTCATCCGAGAAAGTGATCCTATTTGCTTCGAAGTTCTTGCCAGCTATCTTCTCCAAGTGGTTTACCGTGATCTTATCAGGAACATGTGCCTCATTTAAAATCTTCATCAAGACCCTGCGATGTTCATCCGAGTGTATCAGCAAGGACAAAAGAGAAATCTGAGCCGGTGTTTTCCTCAACTACTCTATAATGGAATAATCCTGCCCTTTCATCTTCTTCAAGAACTCCTCAGCTTCTTCCTCGGTAACTGATTTCTTTATTGGCACTTGGCTATCTTTGAATGGCTTGGGTTTCCTTAATTCTTCTGGAGCAAAACATCTTCCAGAACGAGTCAATCCTCCAGTTTCATTAACTTCTTCCTCCACTTCCTTCCCTCGGTATGTCACTATTACTTGCTTGTAATTCCACGGAACAGCCTTGGTATCAACCACCAGCGGTTGGGTTACTGGTTTAATGATAATAGGGGTAATAGGAGCCCCTTTCACAACTAGGATAGGCTTACTTGGAATCCCCGACACTGCCACTTTTGAACTTTCTAGGCTGGCCTCAATATCTTTTGGCATCCCTTTCACGACCAACACTAGTGGTTGCAA
This sequence comes from Nicotiana obtusifolia, assembly GCA_002018475.1. NCBI lineage: Eukaryota > Viridiplantae > Streptophyta > Magnoliopsida > Solanales > Solanaceae > Nicotiana > Nicotiana obtusifolia. The sequence continues at coordinate 314,654 of MCJB01014711.1, forward strand.
ATTGAGCACGCTCGGCTTTTTTGTTGCCCTTTCAACTATCACGGGCTTCGCTTTGGTAGATCTTTATCCAAATTATTTTCACTGGCCTGAATTATCATGACGGACTTATAAGACTTCTTGGGTTCCCCATCCTTGTAAACTACTTCAATCATATGTGTCTCTTCTTGGGCATGGAGAGGATTTTGGTTAATGTTTGTAGCGTCTGGGTTTTGGACTACGATTTGGTTTGTATCAAATGAGTTCTTGGATTGCCCGCTTCAAATGCCAACACTTCTCTATGTAATGGCCTGGAGCATCAGAACAATAGGCACATCTTAGGGAGTAATCCAGGTTCTTTGGAGGAGGGTTTGGTATTTTTGACTCAATTGGCCTCAATACATCCAGCTGCCTTAGCCTTTGGAATAGACTGGCATAGGATTCTCCAAGCGGGGTAAAGGTTAGTTTCCGTTGTTGCCTCTCTCTCCTATAATCTAGTCTTGGTCGAAAGTGTGGACCATTAGGGTTTTGGTAAGCTTGTGGAGATGGGTAGGCATTTTGTGGAGCTGGTAGGTATTCTATAGGGCTAAGGTACGCCATTGCGGGTAAGAAGGGGGTTGAGCATATGACTGTGCATGGTGAACAAAATATTGGGGTGGTCTGGCTAAGTCCTGGGGATTTTATGGGGAAAAGTAATGTTGAGGTGGATTATATGGAGCTTGGGTGTAAGTTTGAGGTCGAGGTCGAGGATGGGTGTATTGGTGAGGTGAACCCCTCTGGCCCTGCCATGATTCAGAAACAAACATGGAAACATCTTCCTTCTTCTTCTTGCCTAGCAAACTTCCGGTACCGCTCTGGATTGCTTGAATGGTTGCTTTTATAGCAGAATAACTCATGATCTTGATCGACTTGAGTCGTTGTTCCACCATTTCTCCCATCTTTACCACGTCATTGAAAGATTTACCAATTGCTGAGATCAGATGTCCATAGTAAGTGGGATCCAAAGCTTGGAGGAAGTACTTAACCATTTCGTCTTCTTCCATTGGAGGATTGACTCGTGCGGCTTGCTCTCTCCAACGGAAACCATATTCTCTAAAGCTTTCACTGGGCTTCTTCTCTACCTTGGTCAGAGATAAACGGTCCGGAACAATGTCTATGTTGTACTGAAAGTGTCGGGCAAAGGCCTGAGCCATGTCGTCCCAAGTGTACCACCTGTTACTGTCCTGGCGGGTGTACCATTCTAGAGCTGCCCCACTCAAACTTTGGCTGAAGTAGGCCACCAGCAATTCGTCTTTTCCTCCGGCACCTCTCATTTTGCTGCAATAGCCTCTTAGATGGGCAACAGGATCTCCGTGTCTGTTGTACAAGTCGAACTTGGGCATCTTAAATCCAGCAAGTAATTGGACATCGGGAAACAAGCATAGATCCTTATAGGCCACACTCACCTGGTTTCCCAGTCCTTGCATGTTTCTCAATGAATGTTCGAGACTCTGTAACTTCCTAAACATCTCCTCCTGCTCCGCATTCTTGGGTGGTTTGTCAGTTTCAACATGAGGCTCCAATTGGGGAATGTAGGAGTAAGGATATGTTATTTTGAAAGTGGGCTCCGGGGTATGGTAGTGGGTATCTGGGGCGGGAAATGCGGGCTCACTAGAGGATCGATGAAGGGTAGCTTGTGGAGGGGGTACGAGGTTGTTTTGGCTAGTAGAGCATGAAAAGTTTGGGCCGAAGTGCCAGGGTAATTGTGGTAAGGGGTAAAGCCCGGTGCGTGTTGTGGGGAAAGATCAATGATATTGGCCATCTGGGATTGAGAGAGTGGTGGAATGTGAGCAGGGTTTTTTGTGTAGTTGGTGGGGAACGAGGGTGGAGGGTGTTCCTTAATCCATGCTTGATACATTTCCGCCATCTAATGCTTCAAACTTCTAACCTCCTCTTGCAGTTCCGATTCAGACTCAACAACCTCCCTTGGCGGGTCTACAACTCCAATGCCTATTTCCTTGCTAGCCATGACTGTTTGACGCTTTGATCGGGTATTGTATGGATGACTTGCCAGGATGCCAACAAACTAACCACCTTCCTGAAAATAGTCAGAATATAACAGAAGGCAACAACACAAAACCACCATGTTAGCGTTAGTGCATTTATCAGAAAATAATATCACGTTACGTGCAATGCACCTAACAACAGATAATGGTTCTAAAATGGCTGTGAGGGTCACAAGGTCGTATGGCATCATCCCAATTTATTTATTTCGACCTTTCCTTCTTTCTTTTTTTTACCACTTTCTTCTCTTTTTGATGCAAAAGGACTTGATCGAACCCAATGTAGGTTGCTTATGTATCATGAATCAAACCAAGCATAGTTTTGGAAAAAGTGATAGAAAAATAGAATTCAGGATTTTCATTTAAAACCTTTGACAAGAAGCACGATAATGGAAAAACCGACACGCTTGGCTACACTTTGACTAACTTTGACACTACCTAAAAGACTCAAGACTCCTAGACAAGGCATGAGAGTAAAGACAACATGAGACAATTTAAAATCACTTAAATAGAATGGGTCTTCAAACTTCTCTTGAATGCAACTGTCCTGGCCGGGATGGTCCTGGGCTAGGAACGAAAACCCTGGCCTGTGCCCCTGCCTCCTGAAGACCAACCCTAAGCAAATATTGGCTATGCTGCTCCATATTTGCTGCCAATTCCGCTAGCTGAGACTTTATCAACTCAAACTTAACCTTAGGATCTTGATCCGGTGCCTCCTCAAAATCGATTGTCTTAGCTGCGCGCCCCCTAAGTTGTGCTGGCAATGGGGTACTGTCCCCTGGTGGGACGGACTGTAACCAAATCAGGTACTCCTGAGTACACTCGGGCTTGCCAATATCTTTTACTAATGTATCTTTCTTCATCCTCTTTGCATTGTTCCAGTATTATACGTACTTGATTTCGTCAACCACCCTTTTGCTAAAATTCAAGATGTACCTCCGAAGGTTCAAAGTTGGAGGCTCCTCTTGTCGTCTGCCCAGCTGTCGCATTACCCTGACCGGCGTATATGGCCTAACACACTTGAGTCCTATCAGCATCAGGAAAGGTTGCATGAGGCATCCTACTAAGATATCGTCTAAGGGTAGCCAAAGATAGGCCCACAGAACATTCTCGTTTGTCCTCGAACCAAGGAGCTCAATCCAAGCTGTGACGCCTATTGGGTATGTGAACTTAGGAGACTTCATCCTACGTTTGATGCATATCACCCGATCTCTCAAAGCACGGTCGATAGGACAAAGTAAGGAAGCTGTGTGCAAATGCTCCATCATCTACAATTGCAGCAAAAGGTTACTTCCCTCGAAATACCTGACACCTCCCCTTACTTCACTCAGGGCTCGATATAACTCTGTTAAGATCATTGGCACGACCGTAACGGTTTTGTGTTGCTTTTCATGAAATAGTGCCATTACCACATACTGCAGACGGGTGCTAATGTGCCTCTCATCTAATGGAAAAACCAATAATCCCAACAATGCAAGGCTGAAGGCTTCGAGGGGACGTCTTTGCCACTTGGCTTTGGTTGTGCAAAACTCATCCCAAAAGATGTAAAAACTATCTTGTGGTCCAAATCTAACAAACAGATAATCCAAGGATATCCAAGACTGCTCAAGACACTAAATGCTTATTATCTTTTAGGCCTAAGTCGTTGAGAAATCTTGTCCTAGAGTGGTCCCGGGGAAGTATCATATTCTTGCCTATATAATTCAAGCGGGTGAGACCGGATACTTCCGCCAGGGTAGGAGTCATCTCACACTCCCCAAATTTGAAAGTTAAGTTTTGCGGATTCCAGTAGGTTAGCATTGCTTCCACTAAGTCCGGGCGGGGTGTAATATCAAGAAGGAAAGTCAGGGTAGCCAGTTTATGCATCAACTCATGCTGCTCTAATGATGAAAACATGTTCCACCACTTGATCAGTTTTTCAGGAATCTTTACCACCATAAGTACTTTGGATCGAATTAGCGGATCCATACCTGAATGAAAGGAACATGGTTAACGACTCGTAACACCACTATGATACCATCCCTGATGGACAAATGCAAGACACAGTTTGGCTATATTTGCAGATTGGCCTAGGTGGCTGAAAGTGACTATTAGCGCAACCTTGACGAATTGACCCCTGAGCATGAGAAATACCTCGTTTAAAACTCACACGACTCTAATACCCCGACAATCATGGTCTTAAAGAATTATTTTGTAGAAATGAACTATTTTTGCAAAAATGGCCGATATGGCCAAATGTGGCTAGGGAGGCAAACCTGACACGGACGGACCTTAGAGTGATATGACACTGACTCATGGACTCAGGATCTTAAGATGTGAACAATTGAACCACCTTTGCAAAATGTCCCTTATTTTGCAAAAATGGCCGATGTGGCCAAAGGTGACTAATCATGCAAGATTTGGCTACGACCCCGAAAGCCAAAAACCTAGGCTTACTAGGACGACCGGACCCTATGTGGGTTGCCTACGTATCCCGCCCTGGAAGACGAGAATCAGGTTCACGTAGTTCGGAAAGATGCAACTATATTTGAAAGATGAGGTAAAGACTCTTGGATCTTTTCTTTCTTTTTTTTTTCGAATTCTCGGAAAATGATGAAGAATTTTTTTTTCGATTTTTCCTCTCTCTTTTTTTATTTTTTCTTTCGGAAAAGAATATGAAATCAAATACCCCGGGGCTCCCGTTTACTTCATTTTCACCCTTCTTTCCAAAACATCGGTCTGCCCAATGACCTTTTTACCCTCACAGATGCAACTTTTAGCACATAGGATGATCCAATGTCATTTTGGGCTATAGGCCCATTCTGACAGAACTTTGGACAGGCTTCCTACAAAGGGACACGGTGCCTGGGACCGAGCCCTGCTAGGCCTACACGACATGATGCAAATAAGAATGACCTAAAGGCTGACCTAAGTTTTGGGGTTCACTAACAAGGCAGTTCGGGGAAAGCGTATGGTCGATGGTGGCTGCTTAAGCTTTCCACCCACTCCATACGTCCGCCGGCTTCCCCTCCTAAATTAAGGGTGACTCAACAAAGAGTTCGTGTACGCGATGCGTGCTCCGAGACTTGTTGCAAAAAGGAATGACCGGGCAATGCATAATATGACAGTTATAAAGCGGTTAACACATGAAGCGAAACTGTAGACACATAAATAACTAACAAATAACAAAAATATAAAAGCATAATAAAAGTAAGTAAAGCTAATCCAAAGAGCAGCAACTCAACCAAAGAAAAGCATGAAAACTCAGCCAAACATTTTAAAAGCCAACAAATCAAGTACTAGCTCGAATCCTCAAAAACTAAATGAACATAGTCCCCAGCAGAGTCGCCAGAGTTGTCACTCCTCCTTTTTACCGGGATGGCGACCGAGTTTTTACTAAACCCTTTAGGTGGAGAAAAGTCTTAGTAAAACTCATAAAAAGAGGTTTCCTATTTTGGAAGTGACAAAGAGAGAATTAATCAAAGGAAATTTAGAGTCGCCACCAGGCCACCATTTCAAAACTTAGACTCAAAGCCAAGTTCGTACCAGAGATTTAGGTAAGGGAGTTCATTTGACTCGGGAGAAGGTGTTATGCATTCCCCAAGTCCCGTAAAGGTCACGGTTGCTTACTTGATTTAGTTGGCTTTTAATACATTTGGGCTGAGATAAAAAAACACACAGGAGGTTTGAGGTCATTTCCACCTAATAAAGAAAGAAAAACATAACTAAGATACTAGTAGTTTTACTTTCGATCTATATTTACAAATGTCTCGGGGCATCCCCCAGAATATCAAATACATAAGTCTTTCGGGGCATTCCCCGGATAAATTTAACTAAGGAATGACCTCTCGCCTCAAAAGTAAACAAAACGTCCTAGTATTGCCTACCCAGGTGTGGTCGGCCTAAACATGCTACTAGCGAGCAATATAATGAAATAAAAATGAGATCTAAAATAAAGAAGAGATAAAAGTTCAATTCATGGGCTTGTTCTTTTCATGTTTTATTTCATGCATTTAACCAGACCCGGTCCGAAAAATCACAAAGAAAGCAAGCAAAAGGTGAAATGTAATCGCAAGTGGGGATATGCGATCGCAAATCCCACATGCGAATCGCATACTGCACACACAGATCGCAGATTAGAACAGAATTGTGAACAGTGTCCAAAGTTGAAAATGCGATCCCAGTTTGCGATCGCAAAACATGTATGCGAACCGCAGATCACACGTCAGAGGTCGCAAATTGTAACAGAGTCTTGGGCAAAAATTTGATGTCAAGAATGCGATGATCGAGTTAAAAATGCGGACTGCATATCAGTTATGCGGTCGCAAGTTTAACACTAAACACAAATTGACCTTACGTTTTTTGACAATTAGGCCCAAAATGCGAACTGCATATCAATTATGCGGTCGCAGATTCAACACCAAACGCAGAGGATTCGATTGTTTATTTCTATTTTTCCATTGTCAGATGATTATTGCAAACATCAACCACTTTACGTTATTTGCTAATGAGTAATTTGATCATATCAGTTCCTGCATCAACGATTTAAAGGCAAATACTCATGGCTTTATCATATTTCAATCAATCCAATAGAACGAGTAGAAGTCAAGGAATGAACCTGAATAAGATGTTCCTATTGATTTTTTTTTAAATTGATATCAGCTACGCAGCAGCGGACCGCGAATGGAACTCGAATCAGCAACCAAGTCGAACTCGAACACCTACTCGACTGCGAAGGAATGCCGGAGTATGCGAGTCTCTGTTCTTTTTTTTTTTGGCTTTTCGATCTTTTTCTGTTTTTCTGGTTTTCTTCTGAAATTTCTGGAGAAGAAGAAGACTCAAAAATGGGTCGTTTTTTTTTTCCTCTCCCTGCGAACTCTCTGATTTTGCTGGGTTCCCCTCTTTTCTCTTGCTCTCCGAGGAATTCCCTCTTTAGATGATTCCCCCAAGTCTCTGAAGAAAAACCCCTAGAATTTGTTGGTAATTATGCCTGAATATCAGTGAGGAGGTCGTGTGTGTATTGCGTGTGCTAAGAGAAATATTCCTCTGTCAGAGTCAGTTATTCTACGTGGCAAGAATGAGAGTTGGATCATTTTTGTGGGCTACTGAATTTGGGCTTCAATATTGTGAAATTGGGGCAAAACAAAAATCTGAAAACCAATTTTAAAACCCAAACATACAAGACCTTGATTGAATTAGTAATGTCATACAAGATAAAAGCTTAATACTATTTTGATATTTTCATTTGTACCTAAGAATAGAATTAAGCTTAATAATAAAGGGAATTCCTACAGAAATAAGCTCAATAGTTATTTTAAAATACTATGACTTTTTAGAGGTGATTCTGACGCGCGGGTCAAAAATTACATGTCTACACTTTGCACATACATACACTTTAGCATGTCACTTATAACATTTCAAGAGTATGAAATTTGATATTCATTTATCATGTACATGTAATCTTGTATATCTGCCTTCTGTGTGTTATGGATTGGACTAGTAGCATGTGAATTGGCCATGCGGTTGTGATTATTGGAACGTGAATATGACGTGCGATTGTGATTATTGGCACGTGAGCTATCCGTGCAGTTGAGATATGATAGCACGTGAGTTGTCCATGCGGATCTGATATATTGTTGCTATTGGCACGAGAATTTCTCGTGCAGCATGTGAGCTGTCCGTGCGGATCTGAGATATTATTACTATTGGCACGTGAGTTGTCCGTGCAGCACGTGAGTTGTCCGTGCGGATTCAAGATATTATTCTTATTGGCACGTGTGTTGTCTGTGCTATTAAAATTATTGGCACGTGAGTTGCCTGTGCAGCACGTGAGTTGTCCGTGCAGCGTGTGAATAAGGATCCATCCCCCTAGGGTCACCCTCTCATGATTCTCTCTTCATGGTGTGCACGCGGTATGAGGAAAGCCCGGCCAGTGGTTGGTTCGGTTGTTTCATATCTTCTTACTTGCAAGTTCCTTGGTTGCTTACCTGTTTCATTTACATATCTTCTTTGTATGTTGGATTGTTGATTGAGCAGACTATGTTAAGTTATTGTGTGCACCAAGGGAATTTTAGCTGTGGTTCATGACTTGATCATATCATTGTTCTGTAATTGTTAGATTTATGAATTGTACATGTGAATAACAAGTATCATTGATATGTCGTAGAAATGCAGCACTTTTGACACTAAATACGTAGACTTTAGTTCATCTTTTAAAGCATTATAAGTCATTTCTTATGTATTTTGGTATTTTTCAGGAAACCAGACTTGAAGATCCAAGAACATGAAAAAGATGACAAAAACCCATGGAAAGGCAGAAATGCGACAGGTCTGCGACCGCAAAAGTGATGTGCGGACCATAGACCCATCACAGAGTGAAGCAGACCATCCCAGTATCTGAGAGTCAAATCTGCAATCCATTGTGCGGTCGTATAACTCTTATGCGGACCGCATAGTGATCACACAAAATTGCAAAAGGATTTCCAGTGAAGATGACTTTGCGGTACAATATGCAGTCGCGAAACCAAAATGCGGACCGCACAACCAAAATGCGACGAAAAACACTGGAAAACGTTGTGATCAATTCTGCGGTGAAAATGAAGATGTTTGAACCACGAATGCGTTTTGCGACCTATTCTGTTGTCGCGGACTTAATCTGCAAGGTCATTTTTGTCACTTTTTTACCACGACTTTTAGACCATTATAAATAGAATGATTAGGGTTTTTGTGGACCATCTTGTCTGAAAAAGAGGCTACACTTAGAGCATTGAATACACTGTTGTTTTGGAAGCTTTTGAGAGAGAATCCAAGACTTTGTCCTCTTTGTAAGCTTTATGACTTTATTTATTACTTTGTTCTTGTATTCTAGTGTGAGTAGCTACCTTTAAATACTAAGGTTGTGGACCCTAAGTGGGTGTAATGTTAATGGGTATTTACCATTGAATATATATATATATATATAATGGTTGGTCGATTTCTATTCATTTCTCATGCTTCATTTATGGTTGATTGTTGCAAACATTGACTAGTGCCATTTTACTCTATCTTTACTTGGAAAAGTGGGTTAGGGTTTGGTAGAATTGAATAGCAAGAATTCAAGACTTTAAACCTAGTTTAATAGAATCGCTTACGGATAAGTGGGTTCTACTTGGAATAAATTGGTTGTTCTTAATTGTAACTCTTTTATATTTGGAAAAATCATAAAGAGAAAATACTACCTAATTATTGAAAAATATTGGGTAGTCATTTAGGAACCATTTGCATATCAAAGGACCTTCCATTAGAAATATATCATATTAATATCGATAGCATTACATTCCATTGATGGGGACACAACCTTGGTTTCTTAATCAAATTAATCAAATTATCTTGACAATTGACAATTACAAAATGCTTTTTAAACTAATGGAGTAAAACTACGGCTTAAGTCAAGTTTCACACTATTCAAGTAACCTTTTCACACCTATTCCCTGTGGGATTCGACTCCAACCTAGTTGGGTTATTATATTTTACATCGACTGCCTTACACCATTTATATAGGTATAATTTGAGCGTATCAAAGTTTGGCATTGTTGCCGGGGAATACGGTTTTGAAATTACTAATTAGTGTGTGCTTTACTTTAGGTCTTCTTCTATTCCATCACACTTTGCTTGCTTTGCTTGGTGTCATTAGGTAAACGTGGGTGAACAGGACGAAGAGAATATGTTTGCAGATATAGATGAGTATATTGAGGATACAAATGTCATTGTCCTTCCTAGAGTTGACGCTACTACCTTTAAAGTGGAATACAGTCTAATCCTAATGCTAAAGGTAGAGGGGTTCTTCCGAAATTCTAATGATGATGACCCTACACAACATCTCAGAAACTTTTTGGGTGTATGTGCAATGCATACGCAGAATAATGTCTCGGATGATGCCGTAAGGTTGAGGGTGTTCAAATACTCTTTAACCGAAGAGGCCAGGCAGTGGATCCAAAATCTACCACCTAATTCCATCCACACTTGGCCCGAAATTGTCTGAGCTTTCCTAGTAAAATGGTTCCCACAAAGCAAGAAGTCCGAGCTTCGGGATAAAATTTTCTTCTTCAAGCTATTACCCAGAGAGCATCTGCATGAGGCATGGAATAGATTTCAAGCTATATTTGGTGCGGTTGCCGAATTATGGTTTTCCGGATAATATTTTGTTGGAGAATTTTTATATGGGCTTGGATCCTATGAATCAATCCATAGCCAAAAATGCGGCGGATGGATCCTTTATGGATAAAACATTTGCAAGGGTCACACAAATCCTCGACAAGATGGCCGAACATAACCAAGCTTGGCACTTGGAAGGCACCACGGGTAGAATTGCATATGGTACTCCTTCCTTGACCAACATGATTAAGGAGAACCAAGAAATAGATCAAGTAATTATGGGCTTGCCACCAATGTCAACGTGTTGACGAAAATGTTCACTGACAACCAAATAAAAAAAGTGAATGTTGAGGAAGATGTGCAACCCATGTCAAATGAGGAATATGAAGAATCAAATTATGTCAACAATTCGCAAGGAGGATATCAAAGACAATCCTACCAAGGTTCAGGACAACAACACCAATGGAGGTCTAACCCACAAGGGCAAGGCAACCAACAGTAGCGAAACGACCAAGGTAGTTCAAATCAAGGAAATTAGAGTAACAACAACAACAATTTTTCAAATCGGAGTTCAAACCCCTATGTTCCACCAAAGGGGCAATATTCTAACTCTCCACATTGGAAGGAGAGTTCTTCAAGTGAGTCCAAGTTAGAAAACATGCTTGAAAGAGTATTTCAAAATCAAGAGAGATCCGACACTTCAATGAAGAATATGACCGAGCTTGTGGGTTCTCACATCGCATCTATTCAAAAGTTGGAGATGCAGATGAGGGATCTCTCAAGAGAACAAAATCCGAAGCAAAAAGGCATGCTCCCAAGTGATACAATGCAAACCCAAAAGGTAGTGGGAGTGGTCCAACCTCTCATTGTATGGCCATCACAACTTGAAGTGGGAAACTACTTCAAGAAGAGAATGAACAAGTGGTCGAAGTGGAAGATTATGAACAAGAAGTCGAGGCATAAGTTGAGGTGCCAAATGTTGTTGAAGTTGAAAGACTCCCGAAGAAGGTGAAAACTCAAGAAGTGAACAATGAAGAGGTTAAGGAAAAGGTAATAGAGGCACCAAAATCTATAGCACCAATTCCTAGACCTCCTGCTTCTTGCCCTCAAAGACTAGCTAGAAGGGTTGATGATAACTCGAGAAGTTCTATGATATCCTAAAGTAATTATCGGTGAACATTCCATTTGTGGAAGCATTTCAAGAGATGCCGGGTTTTGCTAAGTACTTGAAGGACTTGATCACTAAAAATAAAACCACCAATAATGAAGTGGTGAATGTGAATCATCGGGTTAGTTCCATCATTGCAACAACCGCCGTCCAAAAGAAAGAGGACTCAGGAGCCTTCACCATTCCATGCACTATTGGATTGCATGACTTTGCACGAGCCCTTTGAGATAATGGGGATAGCATCAACTTAATGCCCTTTGCTATCTACAAGCAAGCGGGATTGGGTATGCCTAGGTCTAATAAGTATGAGGTTGAAAATGGCCGATCGTTCAATCAAGCGACCAGTGGGAATAGTTGATATGTGCTTGTGAAAGTGGGGAAGTTTCTCCTCCCCGCAGACTTTGTTATTTTCAATTTTGCTGTTGATAAAGAGATCCCTATCATCTTGGGGAGACCATTCCTTTCTACTGGGAGGGCACTCATGGACTCGGAACGAAATGAGATCAAGTTCCGAGTTAATGACGAAGAAGTTACCTTTCAAGCAAGTAAGGGTATGAAATTGCCACATGCATGCGAGAGCATCTCAGTCATTGATGTTGTTGATGAGGTAGAGCATGTCGTCAAGGTGAAGATAGAAGAGGAATGCCTTGGTGAGGCATTGGCAGCTATTTTGATGAATTTTGATGGTAAGGACATGGAAGGATACGTGGAATCGGTGAATGCATTAGAAGGGATTGGGTCCTACACTTATGCACCAAAGAAGCTTTCTCTTGACTTAGAGAATAGAGTCACTCCTCCCGTTAAGCCTTCAATTATTGAGCTGCCACAACTTGAGCTCAAGCCACTTCTGTCGCATTTAAGGTATAAATTTCTTGGCTCTAATGAAACCCTACCCGTAATTGTTTCTTCTTTGTTGAATGAATTGCATGTTGAACACTTATTGGATACCTTGAGGGAGCACAGGCAGGCCATTGGTTGGACTATAGCGGATATCTGAGGGATTCATGCCGGAATTTGTGAGCACAAGATACAATTGGAGCAAGAGAGCAAACCTAGTGTGGAGCATCAAAGGAGGTTAAATCATTCCATGCAAGAGGTGGTGAAGAAAGAAATCATAAAATGGATGGTTGGATGCCGGGGTTGTCTACCCCATTGCGGATAGTCCTTGGATGAGTCCGGTGCAATGTGTGCTAAAGAAAGGAGGCATGAGCGTGATTCAAAATGACGAAAATGATCTCATCCCAACGAGGATGGTGACCAGGTGGTGAGTTTGCATGGACTACCGGAAGCTCAATAGTGCTACTTGCAAAGACCATTTCCCTACGCCTTTTATTGATCAAATGCTTGATCGGCTAGCGGGAAGGTCATCTTATTGCTTCTTGGATGGTTACTCCAGCTATAACCAAATCAACATCACCTTAGAGGACCAAGAGAAGACGACATTCACATGTCCGTATAGGACCTTTGCTTTTAGCCGGATGCCATTTGGGCTATGCAATGCCCCGGCTACTTTTCAACGATGCATGATGTAAATCTTCTCGGACATGATGGATGATTTCTTAGAGGTATTCATGGATGATTTCTCTGTAGTTGGCGATTCCTTTGAGCATTTCCTTGATCACCTTAGCCAAGTGCTCAAAAGATGTGAGGAGACAAACCTTGTGCTCAATTGGGAAAAATGTCACTTCATGGTGGACGAGGGTATTGTTCTTGGCCACAAAATCTCCAAGCAAGGCATAGAGATTGATCAAGAAAAAGATCGAGATCATTTCCAAGCTTCCCCCTCCCACTTCGGCAAATGGTGTTCAGAGCTTTTTGGGGCATGCCGGTTTTTATAGGCGATTTATCAAGATTTCTCAAAACTTGCAAGTCCCATGTGCAAACTCCTTGAAAAGGATGCTAATTTTTAGTTCGATGAGAAGTGCCTCAAATCTTTTGAGGAATTGAAAGTAAGGCTCACCACAACACCTATTATTGTCACACCCGATTGGTCTCTTCCATTTTAACTCATGTGTGACGCTAGTGGTGTAGCTATTGGAGCAGTGCTTGATCAACGGCATAACAAAATTCTTCATCCTCTCTACTATGCAAGGAAAACACACAATGGCGCACAAATGAATTACACTGTAACTGAGCAAGAACTGCTTGCCATTGTCTATGCTTTTGAAAAATTCCAGGCCTATTTATTGGGATCCAAGGTGATAGTCTACACTGATCATGCTGCTCTCCGCTACCTTATGGAAAAGAAGGATGGCTAAACCAAGATTGATCAGATGGGTTCTTTTGTTACAAGAGTTTGACTTTGAAGTCAAAGATCGGAAAGGAACAGAGAATCAAGTTGCAGATCACTTATCTAGGCTTGAAGAGGCAGGGAGACCAAAAGAAGATCTTGAAATTAATGATTCCTTTCCAGATGAACACTTATTGGCAATATCTAGCACCTCCACTCCTTGGTATTCCCCCATCGCTAACTTCTCCCCGATGAATTGGAAGCTTATCAAAAGAAATATTTCTTGCGGGAGTGTAGGCAATACTATTGGGAGGAACCCTTTTTGTTCCGGATTTGCGCAGATAACATCATTCGGCGTTGTGTTACGGAAAATGAGGTAATTCAAATTCTCAAAGCATGTCATGACTCCCTAGTTGGAGGTCACCATGGTGGAAATCGTACTGCGCCAAAAGTGATTGAATGTGGCTATTGTTGCCCATCGATCTACCAAGATGCAAACCAAATGGTCAAGGCATGTGATCAATGTCAAATACAAAGGTCAATTTCTAGAAGGCATGAGATGCCTATGAACTTGTGATGGAGGTCGAGACCTTGATGTGTGGGGGATAGATTTCATGGGTCCCTTCGTAAGCTCTTATGGCATGACATAAATCTTGGTGGCAGCAGATTATGTCTCCAAATGGGTTGAGGCAATTGCTTTGCTGAATAATGAGGCAAGAGGTGTAACCACCTTCTTGAAGAAGAACATATTTACTCGGTTTGGAACCCCAAGGGCCATCCTTAGTGATGGTGGTTCTCACTTTTGCAACAAAGCTTTTGCCGGGTTGCTCGAAAAATATGGAGTTAAGCACAAGGTGGCCACCCCTTATCATCCTCAATCAAGCGGTCAAGTTGAAGTCTCCAACCAGGAGATCAAAAATATTCTAGCAAAAATTGTTAATACAAAAGGACCGACTGGTCAAAGAAGCTAGATGATGCATTGTGAGCTTATTGAACGGCATTTAAGACACCCATTGGCACCTCACCTTACTAGTTGGATTTTGGTAAGGCTTGTCACTTGCTAGTGGAGCTTGAACACAAAGCCATGTGGGCGTTGAAAAAGTTAAATCTTGACTTGGCAGAAGCTGCTAATCTAAGGATGACACAACTCAACGAGATAGAAGAGTTCTGTTTCCATGCCTATGAGAATGCAGCCATGTATAAAGAAAGAATGAAGTTTGTTCATGACAAGAAGATTTTGAAGCGCGAATTCAAATCCAATGACTTGGTCTTACTCTTCAAATCATGATTGAAATTCTTTCAGCGCAAACTCATATCCAAATGGTCTGGCCCATTCAAAGTTGTGAGTGTGTCTTCCTTGAATTAGAATCCTAAGATGGGACGCTAACTTTCAAAATAAATGGCTAAAGGGTGAAGCATTACCTCGGAACCAATGGAGAAAGGCAACTGGTAGAACAATTCGCACTCAAGGATGGTCCTGTACCAACCCCCAGCACTAATTAGCCAAAGTGGGGCAACATCGTCATGTCGCGACGTTAAATCAAGCGCTTCTTGAGAGGCAACCCATGTGCTGGTAACATTTTTGATTTTTGTAGGTTTGTTTGCAAGTGTTGAAAAGTTCAACATGTGTGTTTAGAGTGCGGGTTTCTCAAAATACAAAGAAATGGGATGCAAAGGCAGAGGAAAATGAAGGAAAGCAAACTGAGCTTCTGCTGTTATTCAGCGGCAACATAAAGAGTTTGCGGACAGCATAATGGTCACAGACACGAGTAGAACATCACTCAAATTGGGCCTTAAAAATGCAGAGAAAATTCAACTTCTACAGCCCGTAAAATGATTCTGAAACCGCAGAGTAGGTCGCACATCTGTTGCGCACCACCCAGGTACTAATCCATCGCAAAGCACATATGCGGCACATAATATGTTATGCGATGGTAAGTTAACCGCAAAACTCTCAGGTATTAAACCCTAGTTTCTCTCTCTCTCTCTCTCTCTCTCTCTCTCTCTCTCTCTCTCTCGATTCCATCTATCTTCTCTAATTTCACGCACTCAGACACGAAAAAGAAACACAAAAGAAAAACATAGAGAAAAAGAGAAAGGCTCACCTTGCTCGCACGATTCACACCCAAGAGGCTTGCTCGATCTTCCGACATCTAGTATGTGACTTTTTGATCCTCCTCTTACTCAGTTGATTAAAGATTGTTGTGTTCATTCACTCGCCTCATTCTCCATCTCATCCATGTTACCCTTCTCTCTTTATCCTCCTTCTTGTCTCTTGTACTGGGAATCGACTTTTAGGGGGAAATATGTGATGTGGGTCGATCAAGGGTTAGAGTTAGGGGTACTGATTTGAGTCTGGGGGATTGGTGATTTATGATAATTTGCATTAAGAATTGTTAGTCTGAGCATGAAATCGACCTGATGTTGAGTTTGTGTAATGGTCTCTCACAGTTTGTGCTTTAGCTGCTCAGTGTTGCATAATGTTGCCTGTGAGTGAGTTTTTGTGCAGAAGATGATCTCTGCGGTCCGCGTAGCTGATTTGCGGTCCACAGAATCATTGATTTGGTGTTGTGGAAACAAATATGCTGTTGAGTCTACGATCGCAGAACTGGTTTGCGGACCGCATAATGGTCGCAAACATAAGCAGAATCAAGCTAAGTTCAAAGTTCAAAATGCGACCAATATGTGGTTGCAAACTTGTTCTGCGACCACTTTTGCGACACGCATAATTTTTTTGCTTCTGATAGGTCATATTTTTCGTTATGGTTTGCGGTCCGCAGAGTTGTTCTGTGATCACATAAATGCTCTTAGAACATTTTTTTTTGCCTCTCATTTCTTTATTATATGATACACATGCCTCACCATGTACTCACATCACGTTAATTGACAGGAATGGCACCAAAGAAATCCCTAGCATCGCGAGCACCTACCACTCAAGGAAAGAGACAAGTTGCAGCTATAAGCCCACAATCACAGCAATCCCAACGCAAATGGCCTAGCATATCCAGAAATTCATCTGAGCCTACCTCCCAGTCTGAAGAGGAAGAGGCACCACATGACCTTGTGCCACCAGTTAACCTCCAGGTCGAAGCACGCAGAAAGAGCGGTAAGGATCTCAGGTTCAGGATCACCAGCTCTTGGAGTTTGTACAGAGATGGCCTAGCAAAAAGAAAGATCCTCGAACAAAAGCGGTTGAGTTTGAACGGTCTTAAAGAACACTACCCCATGTGCTAGAAAACATCAAAAAGAGGGGATGGGAGTTCTTCACTAAGGTTTCGGGGGAGTACAACGAGACACTTGCTGCATATGTTACATCCAGGAACTCATAACAAAAGAGAAATCGTATATACTTGAACTCTGTCTTAGTCCGAGGAGTTGAAATACTCTATGATCCCCACTCAATCAATGATGCATATTTCGAAGATTCGGAGCCAGGCATGGCAGAATTTGACGCATAGATTGCGAATAAGGAATCTGAGCATACTGGGGTAGCCTCTGTCATAGCCAAGGGTACTCCACCTTGGATTGCACCACACCAGAAGATTCACAAGAGGGATTTCACCCAAGAAGGCCGGTATTGGCTAAGTTTTGTCTGTTTTCATATAATGCCTATGAGAAATAAGACTGATATCAGTCTCGAGAAGGCGATCCACATTGCTTGCATCATGTCGGGTATCAAGATTGATTTGGGATAGCTTATATTCCCTAAAATTGGGGTCCGGGCAAACGAGAAAGAAACCTCGCTCCTTTTTCCATGCTTAATCCATGCGTTGTGTGAAAACGCAGAGGTTCCTCTGTTCCCCAAACATGACCGCATAGTAAAAGTTGTTCAGGATATTGACATCACTCAGCATAATGATGCTTCGGAGAAAGTGGTTGAAGATCCACCAGAGCAATCACTCACTCTCCCTCCGGCCTCGTCTGTTTCAGCAGCACCTGATGCCTCATCAGTGCCAGACACTTATTCAGCACCAGCCATCTCCACATCCACTCCTAGATCAGCCACTGCGACACCACCTGTCTCACTGCTTGCACTCTCCAAGCTTGGTCTACTAGCACAACATGCAAATTCCAAAGTAGACAAATTGACAAAAAAACTTCCATCGCTCATCCGGCAGGCATTGGCCTCGCTCCAAACCTCAGTAAGTGATCTTCAAAAGCAACACCTATCATATGAGGATCAACTCAAGCACTTTGAAGCTCGCCTTGAGAAGGTTGAGTGAGGTGGAGCTAGGGACATGCCTCAACTCAAAAAGGATGTAGTTGAGCTCAAGTCGGAGCTGCATAAGATGCAAACACTAGAGTTTGAATTGACCGCCCTGCTTCCGGTGGAAGGGGAGCAGGGCACTGGCACCTCCCATGTACCAAGCCTTGATTTGGATTTCACAAACCTCCCATCAGCTGAGGAGACACATGGTACTGACATCTCACAAACTCCAGGTTCCGTTTTACACTCCAATGATCATTCAGATGAGGAATCTAGATAGTCTCGTGAGGAAACTAATGAGGAGCGGATATGTGAAGAGGGTGATGATCAGAGGGACAACAGACTCAAACAGGTTGTTGTTGCTACAGAGGAACTGGTGAGGAGGAGGCGGATGTGTAGATAGCTATGGCACACTCCCTTGCAGATATGGTTGCCAGGGCTACTACCACGACCACACAGCCATCAACGGGTGAGGCCAGCAGCTCCCAGGTCCAGGACCCAGCTCCGCAACTGGCGGAGCTTCCTACTTTAGTCTCAAGAACCACTGTCTAGTCAGAGGATCCACCCACTGCCTCCACAGTGTTAGCTTTCGGTCCCACGGTCACCTCAAATATTCCAACCCATCCAAGCGCCTAGTGCGCCCCAGGAAGCTCCTAAACTTTTCTCTTACTTTTTCAATGCAGTAGGGACAACGCATGTTTTTAGGTTGGGGGTAGGATAGTCGACTTTTGCAACTTGTATATAAACTCTTAGTCCAAATAGTGTAGATTTGTATATAGCAATAACTCCCTTTAGTTTTTTTTTTGCCGGATTCTTTTCCAACGGTGTAATAGTAAAACCATGGCCGTGGCATGAAACATTTTGACTCGTTTGGTGCTATTGTTCTAGATTCAAGCATGTGATAAGTTCTTGTGGAATAAATTGCACCCTTCAAAATTTTGTAAATAAATAGTCAGTCATTTTTGTGAAATCGAGGCTCGCTCTTTGAATTTTTGCTTACTTAGAATATCAAACATTATGTGAGGAAACCTTGAATTGCCTTGTATTCACTTTAGGGCTGAAATTATGCCGATTCGAGCAGTTCATGCATCGTGAGTGGTGAGCATCTGTGTAACTAATGCATGTGTTCAACTTGTAATGTCTAGAACTTGCTCTGTTGGTTTCTCAATGCAAATCTTAGGTTGATGATTGGGTGTTGAAATGATAGGCTCTCTTTGTGATTGCTAACTAATTTTTGACCAAATTGACCTCCCTGGTGCATTTATTATCCTAGTTATCCCCGGTTGAGCCTTTAACCTTTCCTTTGGCTACCACATTACAAATAGGTCCCTTTTTTGTGAAATTACTCCATCTTTTGAACCCATCCCTCCTTGAATATTATCAATAAGACTTTAAGCCTAAGTTGGGGGTGTTGTTGCAAATTGGGAAACAATAAAAGAATGTAGTGTGTGGAAAAGCTAAGCTTTGTGAGGTTGTGGCGTGTGAAGCGAACGACTAAGTCTAGAGCCATCATACCCAAAATAAAGAGCTTCACGTTCCCTCAAACTATGAAATACTCACTCCCAAAAAAAAGATGGAGTGGTGAGGAAACGTGGTAAGGCAAGTAACTAGAGAGCGGTCATGAACTACAAGGTGGGTTGATAGTAGCAATTAGATATCAACAAGCGCATTGTATACTAGTCGAGAAAGAATGTGTGTAGTGTTCAGTCACTATATTCCCAAAAATTCATCGAACCCATACCGAAGCCTATACTACAATCCTTAAAAAGTCCTTTTTGATCTACAACCAATTATTCCTGAGGTAGCAATGAGTTAAAATAAGGGCAAGCATATGGACTGATACTTGTAGCACTTAGCCTTCATTTTGAGTTCAAGTGTATTTGATTGTATTCCTTGTACATATTTATTGAGTTGGGGATTTTTTTTTTTTTATGTGAGCACGCATGAATTGCAAGATTTAGCAGAAGTTAGGCTTCTTGAAGTAGGATACAAGTGCATATCTAGTTATGGGTAGCACTCTGTCACTGCTCTAGAGGCTCAAAGCTCACAAACTGATTATTCGGACAGTTAAATGATCTTTGTCTTCAAAGAAGGATAAATAAAAGAGTCACATGCTTGTTAGCTAATAGTCAGCACCATCCATAGTCACTGCTACTTTGTGACCAGTAGGAAGTAGATTAGTATTTGGTAGGTTGACTTTTTAGTTGCTTGAGGCCAAGCAAGAGTCTAAGTTGGGGGTGTTGATGTACCGTAGAAATGCGGCACTTTTGACACTAAATACGTAGACTTTAGTACATCTTTTAAAGCATTATAAGTCATTTCTTATGTAGTTTTGGTGTTTTGTAGGAAACCAGACTTGAAGAACCGAGAACCTGAAAAAGATGACAAAAATTCATGGAAATGCAGAAATGCGGCAGGTCTGCGACCGCAAAAGTGATGTGCGGACCGCAGACCTATCTCAGAGTGAAGCAGACCATCCCAGTATCTGAGAGTCAAATTTGCGATCCATTGTGCTGTCGCATAACTCTTATGCGGACTGCATAGTGATCGCACAAATGCAAAAGGATTTCCAGTGAAGACGACTTTGCGGTCGCGAAACCAAAATGCGGACTGCATAACCAAAATGTGATGAAAAACTAGAAAACTTTGTGATCAATTCTGCGGTGAAAATGAAAATGTGCGGACCACGAATGCGTTCTGCGACCCATTTTGCGGTCGCAGACTTAATCTGCAGGGTCATTTTTGTCACTTTTTGACCACGACTTTTAGACCATTATAAATAGAATGATTGGGGTTTTTGTGGACCATCTTGTCTGAAAAAGAGGCTACACTTAGAGCATTGAATATACCATTGTTTTGGAAGCTTTTGAGAGAGAATTCAAGACTTTGTCCTCTTTGTAAGCTTTATGACTTTATTTATTACTTTATTCTTGTATTCTAGTGTGAGTAGCTACCTTTAAATACTAAGGTTGTGGACCCTAAATGGGTGTAATATTAATGGGTGTTTACCATTGAATATATATAATGGTTGGTCGATTCTATTCATTTCTCATGCTTCATTTATGGTTGATGGTTGCAGATATTGACTAGTGCTATTTTACTCTATCTTTACTTGAAAAAGTGGGTTAGGGTTTGGTAGAATTGAATAGCAAGAACTCAAGGCTTTAAACCTTGTTTAATAGAATCACTTAGGGATAAGTGGGTTCTACTTGGCATAAATTGTTTGTTCTATGTTATATTTGGGAAAATCATAAAGAGAAAATACTACCTAATTATTGAAAAATATTGGGTAGTAATTTAGGAACCATTTGCATACCAAAGGACTTTCCATTAGAAATATATCATATTAACATCGATAGTATTACATTCCATTGATGGGGACACAACCTTGGTTTCTTATTCAAATTAATCAAATTCTCTTAACGAATTAGTTGTTTTTGACAATTGACAATTACAAAATGCTTTTTAAACTAACGGAGTAGAACTACGATTTAAGTCAAGTTTCAGACTATTCAAGTAACCTTTTCACACCTATTCCCTGTGGGATTCGACCCCAACCTAGTTGGGTTATTATATTTGACATCGACCACCTTACACCATTTATATAGGTGTAATTTGAGCGTATCAATCATTAATAATTATGCTTCTATTACCTTGCCGAGATAGTTATGACACTTGCTGAATACATGGGGTCGATTATACTCATACTACACTCTACACTTAATTGTGCATATCCAGGTGTTGGACCGAATTGTGGCTAGCTGCGAGTTGTTGATTTAGGCATATTCGAGAGACGAGGTAGAGCTGCATCTCGACCACAGTCTTGGGGCCTTTTTTTGTTTTAGTACTGTTATTTTCGTTCAGACAGTATGGTTATTTTGTATTTCAGACTTTTACTTCAGTTTAGAGCTCATGACACTATATTACCAATTATGGGAGATTTGTTATATATCTTCGTTGTTATTTATACTATTGGCCTTAGACTTGTACTATTTTTGTTAATTCGGTATTTATGTTTCGCTTTTGTTATGTTTGACTTGCTTAACAAATGAGTTAGGCGCCATCACGACCCCTTGGTGGTTTTGAGTCATGACACTTTTAGGTGATCAATTTATGTTTTCGGTTATTCCTCCAAATGCAATTTCTTTGGAAGTCTTTTCCAAGTATGAGATTGTCATGCTGTCCATTTCTTTGAAAGAGGAGCTCTTGGATAATATTTATCTTTCATAAAATCTGTTCGTCGGTTCTTTGAGTTTCAACTTCGAGGACTTAGATTAATATTGATATTATTGTATATTAGATGTTGAAATTAGTTATTTTAATTGCAATGCAATTATCAAAGTACTCTTTTTTTGGTAATGAAGACATATATATTAAAGTTAAGATTTATTACATAAAGGGACTAATCTGCGCGACATAGAACCCATTTTGTCCTTTTCAAAAGCAGGTACAACAAAAGTAGGAGGAGCATAAAACAACATCAAGCTTCCAAAAACGTCCGAGCAGCTTCCTTGCTTTGCCAGCTTATCTGCGACTTTATTTGCCTCCCTAAAGATGTGCTTTATTGGCGGATCCCCCACCTCCTGTATAGCCCTCTGGAATCATCAACAAAATTTTGAAAATAACAATCACTGTTAGTCATTATTTTAATTAACTCTTTACGGTCGGTTTCTTAGTAGGTATAAGCCTTTAGTCTTAACGAAATTTAAACGATGGACTAAGCTAAAACTTCCATATAGATGTTGGAATTATCAAAGTACTGAACTCATACGTGAATGAATTTTTTTTAGTTTTATGCAAATTATGCACTTTCACTTTAAAGAAGCGCGCCTTTCACTTCTTATTTTTTGTTCAAGATTCATGGACATAGTGGTATTTTTTGCGCTTTTTGCTGTTAAGAACATTGTTAAGGTAATTTCGGAACTTCCCCTTATTGATAACACTAGTGACTCTAAATTTCATATACAATTATTTTCATAGTTGAGAATTTTGTTTTGCTACAAAATTTTTGTTGTATCATACTATATTATAAGTGTAAAGACTTTTAGGTTAAGTTATTTTATTAAAAATATCCTTCAAAAGCTGAATGACTAATTACCCTCTACTTAATAATTTATTTATTAATTTAATTTGTTATTATTATATATGCAATATTATAAAGAACTCTATAGTCATTTTTTTCCTTCTTTCCGTTGTCTTATATTAATAGTTACTTCTTTAATACTATCTCTTAACTAGCCTCCAACTCTTCCTCCTCTTTAATTTTCTTAATTAGCTTCCATAACTCATCAAATTACTATGTCAAGTTATTATCCACGGTACTTCAACATTTGCAAGTAGCAACAGATGTGTACTCAAGGAACAAAGATCAAATGACGAAAGCGAGTATTGGACGATCAATAACATTCTATATGAAATACAAAGTGTTTTTAATGTATCTGAAACCCTAAACATAAAATGGAGCCTTCAAATGTTTGTATTGTTTATGGATTTGTTGTACTTCTTTTGCTCTATTTTTAGTCTCTGAATGTTTAATTAGGTGGAATATTAAGATGCTTGCACTTGCAGTTATATCATGAATATCCGCTCTTTCTTATGATGATCTTGGACTAGACGCAATACTTGGTCTTGGTATGTTTATCAAGGCTAACATTTACAAAGTCGCACTAGCAACTAGCCTTTGTAGTTATTGTAAAATATTGATTGTTAAGACTGAATTGCTCACAAACTGCAGGTATGTTCATGTCAGCATTGCTTGTGTGGAAAACAATTATATGAAATTTCAAAATTTAAATATTATGGAATGGCAAAACGTTTATTCCACCCATCAGTAGCTAGCATTTTTGTTTGTTCATTGTATTTTATGTTGACGTTGACACATATCTCTTTCTTATCTAATGTTTAAGTTGTTATTTTCTCAAGCATTATGTTTGTTTATATCATTTTTCTCTATTGGCATTTATTTGATATCATTCATTTTATTTTTAAACTAAGACAAATCGCTATAACCCATTTAAAATTGAGTATAGAATTATATAAAATTTGAATTTATCCCACGAAGTTACCTAGCAAGAGTTGTAAACAGTTTGTGTTGTTTTTGTCCCTAATATATGTGGCTATCACATTTTGATGTTTAATATTTTTTTATGAAGGTTTGATTTCTTTGTTTTTTGGTACTAATCTTTCAATTTATATTGTTTGCATTTATTAACATAAGATACACGTACAACGTATGTGTCCAAAAACTAGTTAGTGTATACACACCAGAATGATATGAAATTTTTTCAAGTAAACTGGTATTATTCTAAAAGGATTTTTTTCTTCCAGAAGATGTTTCCAAAATTAATAAAATAAAAGAGTATATAAGAAAAGATAAATTTAAAATTAATAATAAATAGGTTTAATATATACACACACACTATATTAAAAGCACGCCCCTTAGCGAAATATCGCTCATCTTTTTTATCCTTTAAAAATTAATTTCGCACTAGACAAAATATTCATTTAATTATTTTTCTAAATTTTAAGACTTTTAAATCAATTAAATTTTACATATTAAATATTTCCTTATTTGAAATTTTATGTAATTATTTATAATATTGAGGATTCACGCATACCATAAAAACGAATCAAACCAAAATTTCCTTTTCTGAGAAACAAAATAACTTAAGGTATAACATACATTGCAATTTGCTTCGTTGACCTGAACTTCTCAAAGACCCTTTGCATAAAAAATAGTCTGAACCATATTATAAACGAAGGAGAATAGATGGTTACTTTCTGATTTTGTTAGGAAACACATTCAACTTTAATTTTTATTTATGAGCTATAAGTCCAACCTCTAATTCCCTAAAGACCAAAAGATTTAATTTTTCAATTTATTTTATTTATTTTATTTGACAAATAATGATGAATTATTTTTATGTTATTTGTTTGTTTTTTGTATTAGGCCATAACAATAATAACAATTTTCGTAAAATATTTCCACATAAGTCCTCAGAAATCACAATAGCTACAGGGACTTTGGTGGTTAGGAGTTTTTTTATTATTGAGTTAGGGGAAGTCATCATTTTTAGGATTCTTATATTTTTTCTATAATTTTTATTTTCTAAATCAAACATTTTATTTATATAATTTTTTAGTTTTATGTGTCTATTGATATAGGGCACACGCACAAAGCGTGTATCCTAACACAAGTTATTATATAAAAAGGCGAACATTATATTGTAAATCGCATGAAATTCTAAACATTATAAAGTTAAAGTTGAGAAGATATTATCCTTTAACTTTTTACTTTAGAAACGTAATTAATACTTGGTTATTGTTTACCCGTAAAACGGTACAGTTGAATTTATAGTATGGTTTATACACAAGCGAATTGATTTGATCCAAAAATGATAAAGAAATGAGAGCGAAAATAAGATTAACGACTGAAATTAAAGAAAATAGCAAGCCTAATTGTGATCTTGATCTTTCTGGGAGCAAAAGTAAAAGAAGTGATAAAACAATTATAAAACTGTTTAGGTTGAGCATAAAATAGTAGACTAAAGCTTTTTTCTGCAGAATGTTTCCTATCCTACAAGGATTTTCAATCCTGATATTTTTAGCTATCCTTAGGGAGACAATATCCTAAAATCCAGCTCCTGTCGAATGAGAATAAAAACGCCATTGTTGGGTGCATAACGGCTGGCTTTGAATGCAGATACTCTTTGTAACGGCTGCATATTAAATGTTATTCGATGTCAAGTCTTTGAATTTTACCATCGGTTGTGCTTCCTTCCGGATCCATCCTGTATCGGTTATGCACTTCGTACCCGATATCAATTATTTGCTGACTCAACTTTTGCCTGTCCTCAGTTCGACGTGTCACCTCACCATTTAACCACTTATTTTCAACCAATTTTACCCCATACAGATAATCCCCCTACTTTTCGGTGACGCAACTCAATGTTACCAGGAAGTAGATGAGTATTCCTTTATTGGCGGGAAAGTTCCTAAACGGTCTCTAACACTTGAAGGGACAGACGTCTCCTCGCATTTAATACTCCAAACACGTGTTGCCCTGTGATTCATCAAGCATTTTAGCCGGTTTTTGAGGTAATCATGACCATGATTTTTGCCGTCTATAACTACGTTGCCACTGATCATTTGTACTTCTTCATTTTTACTATTTTCACACTCTTTTCTCCCTTTCTTAAAACATTCGACTTCCTTAGAAAGAACTTCTTCATTGATCTTTTACCGCCGTGTCTTCTTACATTGCTAACTTTGGAAACACTGGTCTTTCTTCGGTGGAGGCCCGAAGAAAAATAAAGCCAAAGAGGTTGACGTTGAGTCTGAACCTCCAACTATTAACACCATCATACCACTTCATCTCAGTACCGCATCTGATCTCCAAGAACAAACCGCATCTGCAAATTCTCAAAACCGCAGGTTTTGGCCAGCTTGTAGGTATCCCTCCTTCATTCGTCCTTCTGGTATCTCTACTATGAAAGAGGAATACAACTATTCCAATGTCAAAATGCTTGCCCCAGGTGGGGTGAAACGAGTTACCTACTCCAGGGAGGGGTTTATGTATGTGTATACATATCCCTTTACTTAGGGTCCCTTCTCCTTGGGATCGAGTGAAGGACTTGACCCAATAGTTCTGAAATTATTCCATCGGTACTAGGTCTTCTTGGCACAAGTTAGCCCATCGATATGGCATAAATTGGCCTTCCTTCGTCAGTTGTGCATCGAGATTGGGGAAACCCTAATTCTCGCACATATGATGAATCTCTACTCCCTTAAGATTTTTCGTGCGGGAGTGTTAAACTTCTGCAAGTGTGGCCATCACGCCCTTCTCACCAGTGTAGACGATGACAACGACCACAGATGAATGGAGCAGTTCGTTGTGATTGCTACCAGGGACATCATCCCAACCACAACTCCAGCTTTCCCTGAGTCGTGGAATCTTTTCCGCAAGTCTTTGGATATTCGTTTCCTTTCTTCGTAAAAAGATAATTCCTTATTTTGCTATTTTTTTTACTTCCTTTGCTTCAGTTACCTGTTGGGAACCACCACGGGCTCACGATTTGGACAGATGGATTCAGAAAATCCTGGATATTACAACTCCAGAATCCCATTGGTGGAAAGAAATGGCTCCCAAATACGGGTGGAGAGCTAAGAACCATGGCGAGCAAAATTTCTCTTTCCTTCAATCTTAATATTTCAAGAGTAATTTACTATTTGTCCTTTTGCTTGCGCGAGGCTCCCGAGGGGTTCCGTCGTGTGCCCCGATGTCGATGCCCTAGATGACAGGGCAAGAGGGTGTTGTAGGATGCCCTCAACCAAAGCAGGGCTCTTGGATCTGCCTGAGCCTCCGGTGAGGGTGCCTTTTCTTGGAGTCCCCAGTTGTAGAATAAGAAACCGAAGAGGAGGTGTTCCTCTTCAGCTAGGACTCAAGAGAAGAGAATATAAAAAACACCAAACTGAGCCAGCGACAGTGGTCCTCGATGATAAAGGGGAAGCCAGTGATGATGAAGCTTCCCTTCAAAGGAGAAAGGATCTTCATCGGCTCAACCGGATGCTCAGCCGGGGGAGCTCCAAAACTCACCAGCAGAGGAAGTTTAGGCACTCTAGGGTGAAATGGGTCTGGTTGAGAATGCTGATTCTCACTTCCCGGTCCCTATTGTTGTCTTTGGTCCAAGGAGTTCGGTCTCTGAGCTTCTTTTCCCCTCAACCTCTGAGCAAGCACAACCACCATTCCTTCTGCCGCAGCTGCTTCTTCTCCTTCTACACCGACATCTCCATACCTATTGACACCAGTTGTTCCTTTGCCACCAGTACCAACTGCATCTTCTCCACCGACATCAGCTGAACAAGAGGGGGATGTTTCTCCTCCATGGTCTCCTGACCAGGGGAACTTGGGGAACACTTATACGATACCATCTCAAGATCCTCAAGGAACGCGAAGCGCCACTCTTTCGGTTTCGAAGGAGTGCCATGTTCTCTCCGAGCCGGTACAGCTCGCCAATTATATGAAGCCACTGGCTTCAGCGAAGGATTGGAAAAAGATGGGCTCCCTTTCTCTGGAGTGCCTGATAAACAATAGCATGCATTGTTCGGCACAAGTATTACCCTAACTTTCTTCTATCTTATTTTCCATTTGTACTTGATGATAATAGCCTTGATTCCAACCTTTTTGGGCCAACCTCCTTGCTTCTGTGGGCCTGCACAGGTTGACCCTAGATAAACAAGCACTTGCTTCCGAGCAGGATCAACTTTTGGCTAAAAGGAACCAGCTCACCAAGCGCCTCTCGGTGCTAGAGGCAAAAGTTGCACGGATGAGCAAGCTTGAGGTCGGTTACTGCAAACCGAGCAAGATAAAATGGCCCATAGCTAAGAGGCTACCCAATTGCGTAAAGATCTCAGAGAGGCTAATGCTAAGTGGGTCGAGCTTCAGGATGCTGTGACTATCATTGCCGAGCGCGAGTCTGCCTTTGAGGAACAGGTTAATAACTTGAAGGCCAACTTATGCTCCAAAATCGAGGAGGACAATGCTGCCGAGGAGAGGAGGGCCAAAATGGAAGAGAGGCTTAAGAGGGTCATAGAGCAAAACCAGCTTCACTCAACTACCAATGATTCCCGACTCAGTGCAATAAAGGCTGAAAGAGAAGAGCTCCAAGCCAAAATTGACAAGCTCCGAGCAGAACTCCAGGAACAAGAAGATTCCCTCGTCTTTGAGAATACTATGCTATGTACCATATGAAGAGGAAGCCTTTGGAAGAGGCCAAAGTAGGCATTGCTAATATTGACGATTGCATTGCCAAAGCCCGGGAACTAGAGTTAACTGCTCATGAGAATCTTCCTACTCGGCCCGCTACAACTGACTCCTCGAATACTAGTTCCGAGTATTCGAGAACCGAAAGAGAGACAAAAGAGGATGAAGGCCCTGAACCGGTAGGGGAACAACCTCCTTCCACTAGGGAGAATGAAGACCCTTCTCTGCCTTCAGGTTTTGGCAATAAAGAATATTGTGTAATTTTTTCTTTTATCTTTTGTAATTATGCCAAAATTTTGTACTGAGTTTGACACTTTAATAAATAAAAGAATTGTTTTTCTTAGGTGTTGTGCAAAAATATCATTTTTTCGTTTAGTTGATAAAGCTTTGGGTATATTTTTTCATCCAATAGCTTTCGATTCCGGGCATAAACACTTCCCGAATCTACCCTTTACTGTGAGGGTTTCATAAGAGAAGGTCCTTATGTTTATTTTGCTCTTGAAGAGGACGTTTCCTGTTCCTTACGGCACAAGCATTTGAAGTTTTTGTTAACTCTCAAATGATAAAATAAATTAACTTATCATTTGGACAAGAAATAAGATAAGAATAAAAGGACTTTGATTTATTCCCTTCTATCTTTAAGAGTACATTCACATAAATATTTATTTGCTTAAGTAAAAAATCTGCTAATATATGTGGCTAACTAGCACAACTTATTTCTACGGGTCTGATAATGCAGTCCCCGAACCTTATAAGAAATTGTTCTCAGTTCTTACAGTCCTCTATTTTTGTGGCATTCTTGGTGCCGTATCACGCATTAAACCCCCCCCCCCCTAGTGTTATGGTAAGTATGAGAATTCGAATACTGAAAGTCTTGTATTCATACTGTTGCTTCATCGGTGGTGACAACTTGTCAACAGTTAAATAATATTATTGAATAGTGGGAGGTGAGGTTTGCCATCGAACCAAAGATTATTTAACCATCCACAAGCTGTTTACCACACGAGCTCATAGTCATGAGAACTTCAGTGCCTTGATATTAAAGGTATTGCCTTTGCTAATGATGCTTCCTTCGTAGTATGATTTACATCGTTGCCTCGTTAAAAATCTTGCCAGAAAAACCTAATTGAGACAAAAACTAGTCGAAGGGAAAAAAGGTGCAGCACATACTTTCAGTACCAGCAAGGATCCTCTGTAATAATACCTTTTGAGGTGAGCCACGTTCCAATTGCTCGGCAATTTGACCCCGTCTTGATTTTCTAATTCGTATGAGCCTTTACAAGATTTATCATCCAAAAAGAGGAAAAAATGGGTTATAGCCGAAACCCGGTAAGGTCCTCCCCATATTGGTATCAGCTTCCCGGAGTTGACTTCTCGAGTGTTTTGAGTAACTTTCCTTAGAACCAGATCTCCAACTTTGAAATATCGGAGGTTGTCCTGCGATTGTAATACCTTTCCATTCTTTGCTTCTGTGCTACCATCCTCACGTATGCCAGGTCCCGGTGTTCTTCGAGCACGCGTTACTATTTTCTTCTTCACTTGCTTGGGAAAACCTCTAAGTTGGCTCTACCACTTCCACTTGTATCAGAGCCTCCGAATAGTATATGAGCGAAAAGGGTGTTCCCTTATGCTCGACTTCGTTGTGGTCTGGTATGCCCATAAAACACCTGGTAGCTCATCTGGCCACTTGCCCTTAGCATCTTCTAACTTCTTTTTAAGGTTTTGAATAATTACCTTGTTGCTTGATTCCGCCTTCCTGCTAGCGCTCAGGTGGTATGGCGAAGAAGTGATCCGTTTGATCTTTAACCCTTCTAAGAACTTTGTAACCTTTGAACCTATGAACTATGGCCCGTTGTCACAAGCAATCTCCTTCTATATTCCAAACCGGAAAATTATGTAGTCCTAAATGAAGTCAACCACTTCATGTTCACCGATCTTTTGGTAAGGACCTGCTTCAACCCATTCAGTGAAATAATCAGTTAAAACTAAAAGGTTTCCGGGGCCCGGTGGTAAAGGACAAACTATGCCCATCCCCCATTTCATGAATGGCCACAGGGACACCACCAAATGCAAAAGTTCTACTGGTTGATACACTTACTATGCATGCATGTTGACATTTGTCGCACTTTAGTACGATGTTCTTGCATCCTGTTCTATCCGGGACCAATAATAGCCAGCCCTGACCAACTTGAGAACTAACGAGTCTGCACCAGAATGGTTTTTGCAGACTCCTTCATGGACTTTTCTCATCGCGTAGTCCGCCTCCGAGTCCCCTAGACACCGAGCTGGTGGTCTTTGGAATGATCTCCTGTATAACAGTCCATCAACGAGGCAGTAGCGAGCTGCTTTGGTCCGCAGTGCCCGGGATGCCTTTGGGTCTTCGGGTAATTTACCATGTCTGAGATCTTCAATGAACTCGTTCCTCCACTCCCCAATTAAGTTGGTTGAATTTACTTCGCAGTAGCCGTCCACATCTAACATCGAGTGTAGTAATTGGACGACCATATCGGAATCAGATCCTTCATCTCCGTGGACGTCCCATAATTAGCCAATGCATATGCTTCCAATATTTTCTTCCCTCGGAATATGGACGATCGACCATTCTCTGAATCGTGCAAGTAATGCTTGAACCTTGTTCAAGTACTATTGTATGCGCTCTTCCTTTGTGTCAAAAATCACATACACTTGGTTGACCACCAATTGAGAATCGCACTTTATCTCGATGACCTCGGAACCCAGACCCCGAGATAGTTCAAGTCCTGCAACTAAAGCCTCATACTCAGCTTCATTGTTAGTTAATGGTATAGCTCTAATAGCTTGTCTTAGGGTCTTCCTTGAGGGCGTGACTAAAACTACCCCGAGACCGGACCCTTTTACGTTGGAGGCTCTATCTGTAAACAAGGTCCAAACTCCCGATGTCATCCCCGACACCAACACTACTTCCTTAACAACAATAGGTATTAATCTCGAACTAAAATCGGCCACGAAATCTACCAGAACTTGTGACTTAATTTCAGTCCTCGGCTTATATTCAATGTCGAATTCGCTAACTTTGACTGCGCACTTAGCCAAACGGCCTGACAACTCAGTCTAGTGAAGGACATTCCTTAAAGGAAAGGTTGTCACAACGGCTATTGGATGACACTGAAAATAAGGCCTACGCTTTCGAGAGGCAACTACGAGAGTTAAGGCCAACTTTTCGAGGTGCGGATAACGAGTCTCCACTCCTGACAATATTTTACTAACGTAATAAACAGAAAATTGTGTACCTTCTTCTTCTCGGACCATTCTGAGACCGCTAAGTAAATTAGCAGTTGCTCGCCTTCCGATTTTGACAATAATGGAGGGCTGGACAGGTATCTTTCTAGGTCCTTCAGTGACTATCGGTATTGTGGAGTCCATACGAAGTCGTTATTCTTTTCAGAAGTGAAAAGAAGTGGTGGCATTTTTCCGAGGACCTTGAGATGAATCTGCTGAGAACCTACCGATCAGCCTCTGCACTTCTTTCACACTTGTCAACTGGTCCCGGATGTCCTCGATGGCTTTGATTTTATACAGGATTTATCTCGATCCCTCCCCGAGAGACCAGGAACCCTAAGAATTTGAGCCAACCCCGAAGGCGCATTTCTCCGGGTTGAGTTTCATGTTTTACTTCCTTAGAATGTCAAAAGTTTCTTGGAGATCTTTCAGATGATCTCTTGCATCTAAAGACTTAACTAACATGTCAATCATATATACTTCCACTGTTTTGCCGCTCTGATTCTCAAACATCTTATTTAC
The DNA here is from genome assembly GCA_002018475.1 of Nicotiana obtusifolia. Taxonomy (NCBI): domain Eukaryota; kingdom Viridiplantae; phylum Streptophyta; class Magnoliopsida; order Solanales; family Solanaceae; genus Nicotiana; species Nicotiana obtusifolia. The sequence continues at coordinate 346,931 of MCJB01014711.1, forward strand.
GAGCCTCTGATAAGTGGCTCCGGCATTTTTAAGTCCAAAAGGCATAACATTATAACAATATGTGCCAAAGTTTGTTATGAAAGAAGTCTTTTCTTGATGCATCAAAGAAACTCATTAGCTCGTGTCCAGCCATGGCATCAATCATTTGATCAATATTCGACAACGGGAATGAGTCTTTGGGCACGTCTTGTTTAAATCCTTATAGTCCACACGTATCCTAAATTTGTTATTCTTTTTAGGTACTACAACTACATTGGCTAACCATTCTGGATACTTTACCTTCCGGATTGAACTGATTGAGTAGTCGGGTTACCTCTTCTTTAACAAACCTGTTCCTGACCTCTACTATCAGGCATTTCTTTTGCCTTACCGGCAGGAAGTTTGGATCCAGACTTAGTTTGTGGACCGCTACCTCCAATGGGATACCTTTCATATCCGAGTGCGACCATGCAAAGCACTCAAAGTTAGCTTTAAGAAAATTTATAAACTCTAACCTGAGCTCGGGATATAACCCGATTCCTATGAAACTTTCTTTCAAAAAGCTCCTCGAACAAAACCACTTGCTTGAGCTCTTCTGCGGTCGATTTGGTCGCATCCATCTTCTCCGGTACCTGAAAAGACCTCGGAACCTGGTAGGATTCTGATGACTCCTTGCCTTTATCATCTTCATTTGGAAAGAGAGAAAGCATCGGTTCCTGTAATTGCTATTTGTTGGATTCTCTGTCCTTGTTGCTGGAAATGGTTACGACGTTCATCCCCCTTGCCACCTGTTGGCATCCTCTTATCTGTTTAATCCCCTCAGGTGTCAGAAAATTCAATAATTGATGGTGCATGGAGGGCACAACCTTCATCTCGTGCATCCACGGCCTTCCGAGGATTACATTGTAACACATGTCGCCATCTACCCCTTCGAACATGGTGGTCTTTGTTACACCTTCAGCGCGAGTGGGTAGCAGATCTCTCCACAAGTTATCACGCTTGTCAGATTGAAGCCAACTAGGAGCTTCGTTGCAAGAATGATACTCTTGATTAATTTCGCTTGCTTCAGAACTCTCCAATGTATGATGTTGGATGAACTTCCTGGATCAACCAAAACACACTTACTTTTAAAATCTAAAACATTGAGAGAGATTACCAAAGCATCATTGTGTGGCAGAAGAAGTCCATAAGCGTCCTCCTCCGTGAAGGTGATGTTATCTTTCGAGACTTCCCAGACCCTCTTGCTGTAAGTAACAGATATATTTATTTTCTTTGCTGCCGAAAATGTTACCCCATTGATTTCATTCTCATCGAAGATCATGTTGATCGTCATACAGGGTGATCCTGCAACCGATTTCGATGGCGCCGCTCGTCCCGGCCCAGGCCATAGTTGTTTCTGGCGCGGTTTCTTTAAACTCTCTAAGATGGCCATTATTTAACAACGCCGCTACCTCCCCGCGAAGATGTCGGCACTCCATAGTTCTATGGCCATGAGTCCATGGAATTCACACTACAGACTAGGATCTCTCTAGTTAGGATCCGATCAGATTGGTTTTGGCAATCGTGCTTCTTTGATATTCCTCATTTCCGACGCTAATTCTACCAGGTTGATGCTAAAGTTGCAATCTAATAACTTGGGATATACGGGATCTTGGGCCCCTGTCCTCTCTTTTTCTTGCAATGACCTGTTGCTCCGGCCATGAACCGCCTTTCTATCTGAAGTAAACCCATTCGTTGATTGAAATCCTTTACTGCTACGCTCATCGGTCCTCTCATACGGTAGAAAATGACTCCTAGAGGACCTCCTATCTACATCAAAGTCATTTTTAAACTTGTCCTGATTTTTATCGCGACTCTGTCCCTTGATTGATACCGATGAGCCAATCTTCTATCCTTATCTTTGATTCATAGCGATTATGGACATCCGCCCATATGGTTGCCTGAAACTCGAGCAAGCTCTCCTTCGATTTTTGGGAGACATCGGAACTTAGTGGATTCGTGAATGCCTTCGCTGTCCATTCATTCGGAACCTCTGGTAACATCATCCTTTCTTTTTGAAACTGAATCACGAATTCTCGCAGCAGCTTGGACTCGCCCTGCTAAATTCTGAATATATTTGCCTTTCTGGCTTGGACCTTTCTCTCTCCGGCATGAGCTTTTATGAATGAATCAGCAAGCATTTCAAAAGAATCGATTGAATGCTTAGGTAAGAGGGAATACCATGTCAGAGCACCCTTTGCGAGGGTTTCGCCGAACTTTCTCAACAAAACCGACTCGATCTCATGCTGAGCCAAGTCGTTTTCTTTTACTGCCGTGATGTAGGTAGTGATGTGTTCCTGCGAGTCCGAAGTCCCACCATACTTCGGTATATCTAGCATTTTGAACCTTTTTAGGATCAACTCTGGTGTCGTACTTGGTTTAAACGGCAATTGCGTGTACTTCTTGGAATCCTAGGCCCTTTAACACTGTCGGCACGCCCGAAATCTGGTCCATCCGAGCATGAAACTCCTTTGCGTTCTGATCCATTTGTTCATTCATCTCTCTCATAAATCTCATGAGCTTGATTTTGAAATGATCATTCAAGTTATTGTTCCCAGATCCACTACCGATACTTCGAGCTCCTTCGAAACCGACCTCATCCCTTGGAGTGTTGTTATCGGTCCTTTGTGCCGTCTGATTTGTGGGAGTGTTGGGTTGAACCGGGGCCCCTCGATTAGCGTTGTTAGAAGCACCTAATAATGCATGCTTCAATTCCATCATTACACGATCTTGCCTAGAGAGGTGGTCCATGATTGCTCTTTGTTGCTCTCTCATAAGTTTAACCGTTTCCGCAACGTGTTCGTCCTCCGCCATCATTAGGAGTTTGGGCCCACACATATTGAGGATATTGTCCTTCGCGAACTAGGGTTGTCTCATCTCCTTCGTTGCGGGTTTCACTGATGGAATCATCACGCCGAGACACCTCTTCCCTTTTATCGTGTGCTCCAACGTTGTGAATGTTGTTGACATCATTGGTTGCCATAGCTGACTTTTACTTAAGTAAAAGTCGAACTTCGTTAGTAACAAACGAATGGATCAAAGCTATTACGCAATTGTTTATGCCCCATGTTGGGAGCCTAACTGTTTACCCCGAAAAACGGTATTGTTGAATTTATAGTGCGGTTATAGAAAAGCGAATTGATTTGATCCAAAAAAAAATAAAGAAATGAGAGCGAAAATAAGATTAACGACTGAAATGAAAGAAAGTAGCAAGCCTGATTCTGAACTCGGTCTTTCCGGGAGCAAAAGTAAAAGCAGTGATAAAGCAATGATAAAACTGTTTAAATTGAGCCTAAAGCTTTTGTGTGCAGAATGTTTGCCGTCCTACAAGGGCTGTTAATCATATATTTATAGCTATCCTTAGGGAGGCAAGATCCTAAATCAAATTCCTCTTCATTGAGAATAAAAACGCCATTGATAGATGCATAACGACTGGCTTTGAATGTAGATATTCTCTATAATGGCTGCTCATTAAATGCTATCCGATGTCAGACCTCTGAATTTGTATCACGATTGTGCTTCCTTCGGGATCCATCCTATACCGGTTACGCACTTTGTACCTCGCGCCGATTATTTGCCAACTCAACTTTTGCCTGTCCTCGATTTCACGTGTCACCTCGCCATTTAGCCACTTGTTGTCAACCAATTTCACCCCATACAGTATTACTATTGTTATCTTGCACTTTGATTTCCATGCAAAAAAACTAATCAACACCAAAGGTGTGTTTGACTTAAAAATATATTTTATTAAAGGAGAAAAATAACTTTGTTCACTCATATATTTCTTCGATAATACAATTAGAAATAGTTGCTAAAGTTCAGAAAGTTCAAAGTAAAACAAATATTTTTCTTAACAATATATTGAATATTTTTTTAAAATAAATATTTGAAAATGATTTTCCGGCACAGGCATCTTAAATTATTTGTCATATTTAGCAAGCGACGACGTCGTCGGACCACACAACTGCGATCTGCAGAAGTTTCCCGCGCTAAAAGTAATCCCCTTATAAAAACCCGCCATTTCCACATCAAAGATTAGGGTTTCGAGTTCAAATAATGAGCTCTCTTTCAAATCAGGTAATGCGTAGCTGCATCAAGGACCATGAGGCCTCAGCCATGGAAGTGGGGCGCCGGCAGAAGGCAGAAGTAGAAGAAGAGGAAGAGGAAGAGGAAGATCCATTTCTTCAATTCATCGAGTACGCTAAGTCCGTACTCAATGAAGCGAAGGGCCCTAGTTGGAGCTGGATTGCTTCTAAGATTCTCAAGACTTGCATTGCTTATTCATCTGGAGTTACCTCCGCTATTCTCCTCTCCGATCTCTTTCAGGTTCAATACGCCCATTCACATTAATGAAAGCGCCTGCGCATCTGCTTTTTTGCTACTTTCAAGCATTTTGGTGAATTTGTTAATTGAATAAAAAGAAAAGCTTCATTATGTCTGATATGTTATATTTTCATTTAGTAATTTTGTGATCCAGTAATTTGCTCCATCCTCAGACTGATGTCACTACTACTATGTGAGAAATCACTACTTGAGAAATTAAACAGTCTTTTTTTGTTTATTACAAATTTCTTAAAAATATTAAATTTTCTTGTAACTATTGAAACAAGATTTTATTATTAGTAGTTTCTATGCGGTTTCTGAGTAAGTTAATTTTATCAAATTTTTCTTAAAAGATTCACATCGAAAATTATATATCCCTTGCTTATGCTCGCACTCTGGACATGGCCATTCTTTTTTTTTTTTTTTTTTTGGGGTGGGGTGGGGGGTCACAAAGAGTAGTACTTTTTTCCCCATACTTCAAGGAATATGCTAGGTTGGAGTTACAATTTTTGAAGTTTGCATGTTTTGGTGATTTAATGATAGTGCAGGCTTGGAATGAATTGAATAGGAGTGGAGCTCCAAAGAAACAGTCAGAATGTATTAGTCACATGAAGAAGAAGCATAAGAGGGCAAAGCTTCCTAACACTGTCACCATTGACTCTATATATGAGAAAAAGTTCTTATCTTTGAACAGTGTAATTGAAGCTGTCATTATAGACACTTTCATTCTTCCAGGTACAGTTGGACTTTTAGGTTTGATTCCGCTTCTATACATTTTATGTCATGAGGTGATAATGCATGGGCATTACATTTGCACTATTTCGATTAAACTGTCTCAATCTGTTGTTCTATGATTGATAAGTCATTACTACATCTTCTGATGTCTTTCTACTGTCCATGCTTTTATTTTATATCACTACTATCGAACTTGCATTATGCAAATGATGCTTAAAGTCTTTGCATTTAAAAAAGTATTTATTTCTTGGAGAATCCTTTCTGCATCACTTGCTATGTGTTTAAAATTTTAATAGCAGTTCCTAGATTAAGTATATCAAGTTAAATGGCAAACATATGCTAATTCTAATGTTTATTTATTTGGAAACACTGAGTTCACGGAAAGTTAAAATCTTTTGCATGGAGCTTTTGACTGGTTAACTTCTCATACACGGGCTTTTTTTCTGCTTCGCTCTTAAGATCAAAACTTACGAATGTTATACGCTGATTTTCTTCCAGGAACAAACATTTATATGCTTCATCTGGGTGATTTTTGGAGTTCTAATACAATAGATCTGTATCTTCACCGTAGGTAATGGCTTTTTGAGTGGAGCATGCTGATCCTTTACTAAATTTTATTTTACCAACTTAAAGTCATTACTTGATCTGTATCCTCTGCTTTTAAAATTTATTATGGTTCCACCCTGACCTTCATGCCAAATTTAACGTTTCCTTGTCTACAATAATTTTATTGACTAGCTCAAATTGCTTACTTACACCCTCTTGTTTCTCTCTCTCTCTCTCTCTCTCTCTGTCTGTCTGTCTCTCTCCTATACTGTAGACGCCTAACATTTATAAATAAGATTGCAGGAAATTGTTTTGTCGTGTAACTCAAGCTTCATTAATGCAGTTAACCTACAATGATTTATGAATGTTTTATGTACAAAAGATTTGTCTGTTTTCAATAAAGATTGTTAGTCTTCAAGTGGTAATGATGATATGCCATAATATCAATATAGTGTTTGGTCTTACTTGGCTTGATATTGGTGTACTGTAAGGGCTAAAGCTCAAACATTAACAGCGACGCTATATTGGTTGTATGATCTGATATCCATATAGTATGAATTTAAGCTGTATGTGAAGGAAACCAGATGGTTTAGACTTCAGAGCGTAGCTAATAATGTTTTGTTTCTGCAAATTGTTGTTCATGTCCTTTTGTTCTACTTAACATTTTCTGCTTGAGTTGTTTCTAGATATTCTATAAATATTTCTTGGCTTCCTTAGAGCTCTAAATTGTGATGGAGCAGATTCTACAGCTTAGCTGATCCAAAGAATGGTATTTTGAAGAGAGGTCGTGAAGTTTTCCTCACAGGATGCCGCCTCCGAACTGCCACTGGATGTTCAGGTCATGCACGGCTTTTGCCAACTGAATATCTTGTGATACTGTTAGATGAGGTATTGTCAAAATCTATGTATGTTTTTGTGCTTCAGCATTTATGATAGTTGTTTCATGTTTGTCTTAGCAAAGATTTACTAATATTCTAGACAATGTAGGCATATTATATCTTTTATTGTTTCCCACTATAAATTGTAGCAAAGGAGCTGCACCTCAGTAACCCTCCTTCTCCCTTTATCTGATAACTTAGCAGATATTTTGCTGGATTAATGTAACGGCTTGAAGGGTGGATAGAAGATGAGATCAATAGGTGATGTGCTGTGTGTGGTTTCGTGACTGGTTTCTGCAAAAAGTGGGTAGGAAGGGAGAAGTATTGTCCTCAATTAAATCCATGACCATGAAATCTCACATGTTATTATATTCCCGTAACATAATGATTGATGCAGTTAGCATGAGCCAGAAATCATTCCGATCTAAAAGTTCTGCAGGCATTCCGAAAATTAAATGATAGTTCAATGAAAAGCTGCCTCAACTAACCATCTTATCCTTGTCCTTATGATGTAGTTCTGTTCTGTCTGCAAGGTCATCTGTTGTTGATATAAAACAAAAATTTTACTACAAATTTGTGTCGGTTCCTCTTCATGCCCCAAATTCTTCAACAAGACAACAAAGAAGTTATATACCATTCATAAGTTCAGCAAATTCAAATTCCATTAGTGCGGATGTGACTAACAATCATAAATAAAAACTCTGTTTTAATTTAATGCTTTCTTCAGCACTAATGATTGCAGTTTATATATAAGCTCCAAAACTTGCATTGATCTTTTCATCTTCTACCACTATTGTTTTCCTATGTTAACCTTTTGAAATAGGGTTTTTGGTGAATGTTATTAGCTAGATAAAATTAAGTGCACACGAGCTGATACATTCTTATTCCCTGGATCTATTGTTATAATAGTATTCTTGCATTTCAATTTCTTTGGTGAACCCATATCCTGGTTTACAGGCAAACATGTGATTCTTTCTCCAAATGTAGGACCAAGATGATGACGCGATGTTGCTTTTAGCACGATTTTGTGCAGATTCCTTCTCTTCCATTTCTCTTGGTACAGTCGATCAGGGGGTCTCCTATTCTTTACGTGCAAGGTGCAATATTCTGTTATATGACTATTAATAATTTCAATATAAGTGTAGTATTCCACATCTGGTACTGGTACTGTGCATTTTGCTACATTGTTGATATACCCTAGTCCGAAACGGCCACAGGATTGAATCTATTACTTCTCCGGAGGTTCAAGGGAAGTATGGTAGTTTGCAGTGGAAGCAAATTAATCTTGTTGATTATGATGGTGTCAGTTCAAAATTTCTTTTGTGGGGTGCTCAGGTTCTGCTTGCAAATCTATTCAGGTACGATACCATTTGTACTCCCTTTAATTTGTTTTTGTTTGTTTGCTTTTCTCTTTTCCTGCTTCTGTACCTGGCTGTAACTTCGTTCTTTTCAGCGTGGGAAGTACGCTTGCCCTGGATAGACCATTTATTTTGAGTTCCACTGAGAGTGCTCTTGAATTATCTGAAGAATTTTGCCTCGAATACGGTACTGCAACACAGTTATATCTGGTGCCTTTTATTCAGCATGGGGAGCAAGTAAGTCCTGAATGATTAAGCTTAGGAGATGTTAATTCTTATTACTACTTAAAAACTTAGATCACAGGCTTCTCAGGTATCCGTAGCATTGACTCAGAACCATCATAAAGGGTCAAAACTATCAAGAGCTAAGGATCTAAGTCAGGGACTTGTAGTCTCCCAGGTTTCCCTGCCTTGTAATTCTCAAGGTTCTATTGACTTCAGTAATTATCCTTTCCGAGTAAGCCTGCGCTCCTAATACTTTCTGTTCTATCAGTTGCTTTAGATATATAGAGTTTTGGAATTTCTATCTTCCTTGCGTTTAGGGATTGCAATGGGGCGGGACCGGTTGAGCCTTAACCTGCAAAATTTCAACCGGCCCTGCCCCACGCTGCATAGCATTTTTCTATGTTTTAAACCTGCCC
>MCJB01014711.1:360164-402020 GCA_002018475.1 Nicotiana obtusifolia
CCCCCTAAAAAAAAATAAAAAAAAAATAAAGATTTGTTGGTCTCCTAGAATTCTTTGAACCAAGTTATCTATATCCTCCCAAAACTTAAGCTTTAGCTTCTTCATTTAATCCTATTTGCGAAGCATATGTACTAATGATATTGATTTTCTCCCCCATATAAGTTTTAGGGGTCGTTTGGTAGGGTGTATAAGAATAGTATTGAATATGATGTATTAGTAATGTTGGTGTTAGAATAGTTATGTGAATATATGTGATTTGTCCTACTCCCGTATGTAATAGTAGTAGGTTATGTTTTATGTATACATATAAATAGGGCTCATTTTAACATAGAATAACTATCAACAATATTTTTTCCCGTGCTTTCGCACGTGGTATCAGAGCATTACAACAACAACAACAACAACCACCCAGTATAATCCCACAAGTGAGGTCTGGGGAGGGTAGGATGTACGCAGCCTTATCCTACCCTGGAAGGGCAGGGAGACTGTTTTCGATAGATGTGATATTAGAGCATTGATAATTATCGTCGTCATTCCAACGACATCCGGGAAGAAATCAGTCGTCACCGTGCAATTTTTCGATGACTTGAGTTGTTTACGTCAATCTTAGTTTGAGTGGGGTTTGTGCAAATACCACCGCAAGGTTCTCCTATCGCCGCGACCAAACCCCAGTGAAGATCTCCGGCAGAAAACCTCACACGCGCTGTCACGCACCTCCAGCAGTTAGGATTCCGGCGAAAGTGTCACTTCACGTGCCGGCGCATGAGGTCGTTTTTGGTATCTTCCAAGTCTAATTTTTCTTCTGTGTTGGTCGCCTACTTTTTTCGACTCGACCCTCGAGATTTTGTGGATTTTCAATTAGCGAAAGTGTTTTTCAGTGAGAGCAATAGTTTGTCACTGTTCTGGTCACTTTTCCGGCCACCTTCACATACTAAGGTCGCCTGTTGATTTGGACCTCAGCCATTTAATTTCCACCATTTTGTTGACTTCGATTTTCTTCCGACGAAGATCTGAGAAGTCACAGCAGTTGCGTCTTTCAATTGAAAGGTCTTCAGCACAAATTTTTTAGCACCCTGAAGCTCGACAAACAATATCAGACCGACTTAGTACTAGTTTGGTGATAAGAACAGTGTTCGTGATTATTATAAAAGTTTTGTTACAGTTTCTAATTGCTTGATTTGAGGGGATCTCATCACTGTTGATAATCTTCATCATATATTTGGCTTTGATCTCTCTTAAATCCATTATAATGTCACCCCGATCCGATGCTTTTGGCTCAAATACCGTTGGATCCTATACTTCAAATGTTCATATGGTTTCTTTATCAGATTATATTGAGTTCCTTCAGTATAAAGCATCTAAGCAGACATCTTGTGAGATAGCTTCTGTAGCTCAAACAGCTAATAGCAAGACTTGTGTCTTTCAATCTTCTTCTTCTTCCGACACTTGGGTCATTGATTCAAGTGCATTTGATCACATTTCTGGTAACAAATCCCTTTTCACTACTATTTCATATTCTCAGTCTTTTCCAATAGTCACAACGGCCAATGGGTCTCAAATCATGGCAACTGCAATAAGTCAAGCAAGTCCACTTCCTTCCTTACCTTTAGATTTAGTTCTTTATGTTCCTGGTAGTCCTTTTAATATCATAGTTGTTAGTCGCTTAGCCAAATCACTTAAATGCTCTGTTTTATTTCTTGATGACCTTGTTTTCGTAGTACGGGGCAGATCATTGGTACTAGGCGTGAATCAAATGGATTTTATTATCTTATCCTTGCTAAATCACATGGATTCACATCTTGTCTTCCTTCAACAACTTGTCCTGTTACTGATTTACTAGATTTATTACATAAACAGTTGGGACATGCCAGTTTGTCAAAACTTCAAAAAATGGTACCTAGTTTATCTCACTTGTGCACTCTAGAGTGTGAGTCATGTTAGCTCGGTAAGCATACTCGCTCCCATTTCCCTCGACGTCCTGATAATCGAGCAAAGTCACCTTTCACTTTAGTCCATTCAGATGTTTGGGGTCCTAGTCGGGTTAGTTCTACCTTGGGATTCCACTACTTTGTTAGTTTCATTGATGATTCTTCCAGGTGCACTTGGATATTTTTGATGAAAAATCGATCTGAGTTTTCTATTTTCGAGACCTTCCACACTGAAATTCGAAATCAATTTGGGGTTTCTACTCGCACATTTGTAGTGATAATGCCTAGAGTGTTTGTCTTCCCCATTTCAGCAGTTTATGAAATCTGCACTCAGTATTGTTTCCCCAATCACCCTTATACTCTCTTTCCCTTTGTGTTTTTGGAAGCACATGTTTCGTTCATAAATTAGCCCCTGAGAAAGATAAGTTAGCTCCTCGTGCTCTCAAGTGTGTCTTCCTTGGTTATTCTGGTGTTCAGAAGGGATATCGTTATTACTCACCTAATCTTCGTAGGTACGTTATATCAACTGATGTCACAATTTTTGAATCTAAACTTTACTTTACCTCTTCTGACCATCTTGATATATCTGAGGTCTTATATATATCGACTTTTGAGGAGTTTACTATAGCTCCTCCTGCACCCTCAGCCACATAGGTCTTACCCATACCAACCGTTGAGGAGTCTAGTGTTGATCCTTCTAGATCCCCAGCCACAGGAACACTACTCTTGACTTATTATCATCGTCCGCGCCCAGCATCAATTCCAGCTGATTCACGTCCTACACTTGACCCTGCTCCTACCATGGACTTGTCTCCTCCTAGTCAATTGATTGCACTTCGGAAAGGTATAAGGACCACACTTAATCCTAATCCCTATTATGTCAGTTTAGATTATCATCGTTTGTCAATCACCCCATTATGTTTTTGTATCTTTTTTGTCCTCTTTTTTCATCCCTAAGTCTACATGTGAAGCACTGTCTCATCTAGGATGGCAACATGCTATGATTGGTGATGGTAGTTGGGAGCTTGTTCCTCTTCCTTCAGGTAAATCTACTACTGGTTGTCGTTGGGTTTATGTAGTCAAAGTTAGTCCAGATGGCCAAGTTGATAGATTTAAGGCCTGTTTTGTTGCCAAAGGATATATTCAGATATTTGGGCTCGAATACAGTGATACGTTCTCGCTTGTGGCTAAAATAGAATTAGTCCGCCTTTTTCTTTTCATGGCTGTTGTTCGCCATTGGCCTCTCTATTAGTTGGACATTAAGAATGCTTTTCTTCACGGTGGCCTTAAGGATGAAGTTTATATGGAGCAATCACCTGGTTTTGTTGCTCGGAGGGAGTCTAGTGGCCTTGTATGCTGCTTGCGCTGGTCACTTTATGGTCTAAAGTAGTCTCCTCGAGCTTGATTTGGTAAGTTAACACAGTTATCCAAGAGTTTGGCTTGACTTATGGTGAAGCTGATCACTCTGTGTTTTATCGGCATTCTTCTTCAAATTTCTATATTTATCTGGTCGTTTATGTTGATGATATTGTTATTAACGGCAATGATCAGGATGGTATTACTAAGTTTTTTCTGGGTTTTGAGGTAGCTTAGTCTAACTCAGGTATTGTGATCTCATAACGGAAGTATGTCTTAGATATTTTTTAGGAGATATGAATGACAGGTTGCAGACTTGTTGACACTCCGATGGATCCAAATTCTAAACATCTGTCAGGATAGGGGGAGCCTCTTAGTGATCCTGCAAGATATAAGCGGTTGGTTGGTAAATTAAATTACATCACAGTGACTAGACCTGATATTTCCTTTCCTGTGAGTGTTGAGAGTCAGTTTATGGATTCTCCCTGTGATAGTCAATGGGATGCAATTGTCCGCATTCTTCGGTATATAAAATCAGCTCCAGGCAAAGGATTATTGTTTGAGGATTGAGGCCATGAGCAGATCGTTGGATACTCAAATGCTAATTGGGCAGTATCACCTTCTGATAAATGTTCTACGTTTGGATATTGTATTTTAGTAGGAGGTAATTTGGTATTTTGGAAGAGCAAGAAACAAAATGTGGTTGCTCGGTCTAGTGCAAAAGCAGCACATCGAGCAATGACTATGGCGACATGTGAACTAATTTGGATCAAACAGTTACTCAAGGAGTTGAAATTTGGTGAGATCAGGCAGATGGAACTTATGTGTGATAATCAAGCTGCTCTTCATATTACATCAAATCTAGTATTCCATGAGAGAACTAAACACATTGAAATTGACTGTCACTTTGTCAGAGAAAAGATACTCTCAAGAGATATTACTACAAAATTTGTGAAGTTGAATGATCAGCTTGCAGATATTTTCACCAAGTCCCTCATTGGTTCTCGTATTAGTTACATATGTAACAAGCTCGGTACATATGATTTGTATGCATCAACTTGAGGGAGTGTGTTAGAATAGTTATGTGAATATATGTAATTAGTCCTAGTCCCGTATGTAACATGATTAGGTTATTTGTTATGTATACATATAAATAGGGATCATTATAACATAGAATAACTATCAATAATATTTTCTCCCGTGCTTTCTCACTGTTAGGATTAGTAATGTTGGAATTAGTTATGCTGAGATTAATTATGCTGTTATTATTTCTTATCGACTGTTTGATTTGGTGTACTAAAAGTAACATGCATTGCATAGTCTTTTTAAAAAATTGTTTGTTTATAAAAATATCCTCCACATTATTTAGAAAGGATTTGGAAAAAGTTTTGAAAAAGCAAATATGTCTTTATACATGCTTATCCATATATTAAAAATCATGGTATTGTTAATGCAATGGTTTGCTATGTATAAGAATAGTACTGAATAGAGTGTATATTAGTTATACATAGGTTGAAAAATACTACCAAATAAGGGATTAATAATACCAAAGCTAATGCATGTATTATTTTCTCTAATACATCCTACCAAAAGACCCCTTATTGCAGTAATCCTTTCCCCTACTCGTTTTACCTCTGCACCTTAGTCCTGGTTCAATGACTGCATGTAGATTAAAAACATAGACAACATGACAATGTAACAGTACTATCTTTATGCTACTTATGCAAAACTGAAGCTGCACTTCTCATTATGGTTGTGGGGTTTGTATTCCAGGTATGTCGAGTCTGGCTGGATCAAATTGAACATTGTCACGTGACTACGAGACTATCACATACGTCCTGTGGTTATTTTCTTGATGATAGTTCCATTGAGGATCTCAAGTGCAGCTTCTGTCAATGTAAATGCAATGCAGAACTGGCATGGAATTTCCATTTAAAAATAACTCTTGCAGATGAGAGTGGAAAAATCTTTGCCTGGTGTACTGGTCAAACTGCCATGGAGTTGCTGCAAATAACTCCTGATGAATTCTGTGAACTACCAGAGGTAAAACTCAACTGCCTAACATGAAAACCGGAATTAACCAGCTGCTTTCTCTCAGGAGCAAAATTGTTTCACTTGCCACGAATTTTTAGAAAATGGTGAAAGTTAACTATTTTGAAAAAATTTCCTTTTTTGAGTGCCATGGACAGGCAAGTATGTAGTCTCCAATTTTTTTTTTTTGATACTTTGGCACTTCAAAAGAAGTACTATAAACATGTTGCTTCAATGACTATATGCTATATACTCAACAAAGTATCAACTGCCAATTTCTCAATGACCCAGTAACGATTGATCTTTGATTGGAACTATGTGTTTGATGCTTGATAGAGCGACTAAGTGCTCAATTCTCTTCTTACTATTTTTCATTTTATGGATTTGACATATCAGGAAGAGCAGATAATGTATCCATCATCCCTTGAGCACGAAACATTCAAAGTTGCATTAGTGAACTGCAGGAAAAAGGTTGAAGGACTTACGGATCAAGATCATGATGCAGTCGAATGGGAAATCACCCGTGCAATTAAGTGGGAATAAAATTGAGCCATTGCTTACATCTCAAATATGATAGTTGGAAGAGGAACTGAATGAAATGTATTGCCAACATCTTAGACATACACAATAAATACAAGCTCAGCTTGAGGTAACATTAACCCTCATCTTTATCATCCAAGTTAATCCGGAGTCTTAAATCAAATCAATATAGACAGCATAAATCATCTAAAGTTTGTTATGTCTAGAAACAGATAGAAATGCATTTTGAAGATATCATATTCAGTATAGAGATGGTGACTGGCTGCTATGAAGCTAAAAAGCTAGTTGAAGTGCTTTAGGTGCTTGCATTATGTTAACCTATTGATTACCCATTTACTTGGTGATCATTTTAACTTTTGGCATTTCTATTAGGCGGCAAAAAATGCACAATATCTCCTCAACAAATGTAAAGACGTTCAGAAGATTGTTGCGATACTGTCAGGGAAATTCACCAGGAAAAAACTAGTTGGTATTGTCGGTTGCTAAATTAGTTACACATCCTGAATTGCTCTTTAATCCACTGCCCTTGAATAACTAATCCAAACCCTGGAAACCTCAAACTGCCCTTGAGTTAACTAACAATTTCAAAAGCCACTTGGACAGCTCAATCCTCTCCATTCAATGCTTGGTTGCATGCTTGACTCTTGTTGGAAATTAGAATTCCCACCCAAAAACGTTTGTATGTGTAAGCGTAACCCCCAACCCCCACCCCGCACGTTTTCCCCTCTAAACTAATGGTCAAGGGGAAAGAAGGATGTCATTGCAGTTGGATAAAAGTTACTTCAATTTCAACAACACCAAAATTTTTCGCAGAAAAAAGAAAAAAGAAAACCAAAATTTGTTGATCTAGTCATGAGAGTGAAGGTAAGAAGGGAAAATCGCGAGGGTTCAACCCTGAAGATAAGCTCACCATGAAAAGAAATAAAGCAGCTGTATTTCATCAGTGCTTTTGTTGTGCTTCTAGCTTGAGGAAAAAGATGCGCACTAGCATCAGTTATCTCTTCTTTTGCTGTTTGTAGATTTGGTTTCCTCTGAAAGAAGTTTTAAAACATTCACTAATGCCGATCGCAGATGTTCAAGCCATAAAGAATTGAACACCCACGGATCTAGAAACTCAAATCCTTTCTCAGCATGGGATACCGCAAGTCTTCTTTTTTTTACACCACTATGCATCACAGGGACTGCTACATGTATAAAACGAAAATTAAAACAAACGGGTGAAAATTAAAAAAAAGAAAAAAAAGAAGAAAAGGAAGTGATAACAGACAAAATTAAACGAGAGAAAGGGGTGAAAGGGGTTAAAGGGCAAAGTAACATCGAACAAATAATTTTTTGGCATACTAGTCTCTATGTCACATGCCTCGCCCATCACACATGTAATCCCTACTACTATTATTGTAAAATTTATAGCGAAAGATAATGAGCTTTTAACAAAATACATAATATAAAAATATTTAATATCAAATGTTTTTATCTGTTTCTAAGCCATGGAAAGTTACTACTCTCCGATAAGCAAAATTTGTAATATTTAGAATTTTAGTAAATCAACATCATTACAGACGGCAATTTATACCTAATTTGCGATTTATTCTAATTAAGTAATGACTCTAATAGTAGCAGGCGATTTTTGTCCATTTAAAACACATAATATTGCAAAAGTGCAAGCTAAATTCAAATATCAGATACATTCACAGTGAAATAAAGTAATATAAGAAGCAAGTGTTCAATAGCTTTTGAGAACCGATAAGTTAATATAGGTTTAACTACTTTTGTAATTCAACAAATACTTTTAACCCCTCAGCTGCCACATAAACTCATGCTCGTACTTACAGGGAATGCGTTAAAGGTGTCAGTAAGTTAGTTCACTCGTGGAATTCCTTCACCTATAAATACCAGCCTCGATGTTCGGGCTTTGCACGAATATATTTTGTTAAATGCTATAAAACGCGTGCACTTATACGATTAAATTGTAAATTTAATTAAAGAATGCAACAATATTTAATAACTTTTGTGATGTTATGATTTACGTTAGATAAGCCTTGATAATTCATGTATATCGAAGTAATTACTTTTCTTGTTGTATTGCATGTTATCTTGCATCAATTATTATAAATTTTTATTTTTAAATAAAATTTTAATTTCACAAATATTTAAAATATTTATTTGACGAGCGTAATAGAATCAAGTGTTATATCGCAATTCACAAGATTTCTTTTTCAAAAAAAAAAATAGTACATTAATCTTCACCCCTAAGGGAAGTTAAAGCAAAGAAAGAAAGAAAAAAAGAAGAGAAAAAGTTATTTGACTCGTAAAAGTCGAGTAATCGAAACTCATGCACTAATGTTCTGATTGAGCTCTTTTGTAGAGTCAAATAGGCGGCAAACATCTTTTTATACGAAATCACAGATTGAGTTTGGTTGTTTTTCAAAAGGATACAAATACGTACGTTAGAAAATGTTAATCCTATCGTAAGTTCTCCTTCTTGCTTTTAACAATATGAAATATCACTTGCGAATAATTAAATAGGCCATAACAAAGTGGACTGAAATATTACCTGCGGATAATTAACTACATTATAGCAGAGTCGAACCACAACATTAATTCTATCTGGCATGAAATAACTTCGAGAAAAATTCAAAATTTAAGTGTGTTATAACTTAAAGGAATCGACTCCACTAAAGAAATTACATTGTGATCTGGAACATAATGGTCCAATTTTCGTAAAGAAATTATAATTTGATCTGAAAACATAACTAGTCCAACTTTAAAGAATGACATGTGTCTTTAAAGTCGGCATTAGTAGGAATGACATGTCCTTTCATTGATTTTCAGTTAGGTTTTCATTAGTAATTATTAAAGTCCTACTCCTATGCAGTTTCTAAGGCTTTATCACATATTATAATTTTTAATTATCACAATTTTAATTAACAAAGTCATAGTTGTTGGAAGAACTCCTTAATATTACAATTCTATCCAATACCAAATAATATCTAAAAAAAATAATAATTTGAAATCGAACAGAGTGTTTGGAATTCCAAACCGTTTGGAGCTTAGTTCGTTGCTTTGTAATCTATTCAGCATAGGTTACTCTATCTTTGTATACGATATAGCATAGAATGCTTCTTATTCATAGGACTGAGTTTCTACTCGATATGACAGTATCTAATATTAGAGAGAAAATCTCACTTTATACCCATTAAATTTAAATTATTTATTCTTTAATATTCAAATTCAAAGGATTTATTTTTTTTACTTATATGGCCTTAACTATTTACCCCTGCCTAATCCCCTTTTCCTTTTCAATTTCTCTAAACAAGCAGAGTCCTACCTCTCAAACATTCTTTTCCTTTGTCAAAAAATATCCATAGCTTAGTTTTTTTAGTGGATGATGAAAATTCAGTACAGACCCATGCATTTACCTAATAATTTTTTAGCATTTTCTATATAAATTTTAAAAGACAACTTTTCATATTATTTTATATGAGCTTCACTCCAAAATTCTTTTTCTATATTAATATATTCTTTTTTGTGTATTTATTTATATTTCTGAGCCCATGTCGTTGTGGTTATATATAAACTTCCCAAATAAAAAAATTTGCACGTCTTTGAAGACCCATCATTGTTGAGCTTGAAGCTCTTAAATTTGAAATTTTATTTTTAAGCTTTGATGTTTAATTCAAAGCGGGTGCTGTAAAAAATTACTTATAGTACTTTCAGAAGTTTATAGTAAAATTTGTTCGCATTTGGAGCTGATTTGAGGTGATTGAGATCGAATTTTTTAGCTGAAAATCGAAAAAGAACATAGTTACCCAACAATATACCGCTACAGTATACGGTATGCTGTAAGAGTATAGCTATATTGTAACAGTATACTGTTATAGTATACAATATACTGCAATAGTATACTATAATAATGGAAGAAGAACAGAGTTAACTAACAGTATACCGCTACGATATATAATATACCGTAGGAGAATATAGCTATACTGCAATAATATACTATTATAATGTATAATATACTGTAATTAGGGGTGTTCATGGTTCGGTTTTTCCCTAAAAAGAAACCAAATCAAGTAAGTCAGTTCTTCAAATATTGGAACCAAACCAAACCAAGTCAATTAAGTCGGTTTTTTATTGATTCGGTATTTTTTAGTTTTTTGATTTTTTCGGTTATTTATCGGTTTTTTCTTAAATGTGAGACATACACTACCCAACACATATTCCGGTGACGACATTTTGAATGTAACACTATCAAACTAATTGCCCTTTGAGAAATCTATCCTTTACCAAGATGTATTGATGATAATTGAATCAAAAGTGATAAATAATTTAAGTAATAAGTTAAAAATTAATTATTTTTAACATGAAATAAAATCTTGTACTTAGCAAAATAAAACTACCAATCAAACTAGACTGTAAATGCAAAGAATTGGATTATTATAATAGCAAAGAACTAAACTAAAAATACAAACGACTAATATGTACCATAAAATTTTAGATACTTTATATGAAAATATACATACATATATATACATATATATATATATATATATACACATATATATATATATACATATATATATATATATGTGTGTGTGAGTGTGTGTGTGTAATAATAAATTAAAATAGCTACTTTTATAGTCGGTTTGGTTCGGTTTTTTTTCAGTTATTTTTTTGATTAAAACCAAACCAAACCAAATTTGATCGGTTTTTAAAATTCAAAGCCAAAACAAAACTAAACCTAAAAAGTATCGATTTTTTTTGGTCCATTGGTTTTCGGTTTGGTTCGGTTTTTTGGGTTTTTATGAACACCCCTAACTGTAATGGTATACTATAATAATATGCAATATACTACAACAGTATGTTGTAATAGTATACAATATATCATAATAGTATACTTCGACTGCTATTTGTTGAATCATCTAGGTGTTATTGTCCAAAGCTAAAATCATGGTTAAAGTAACATTATATTGTTACAGTATACAATATAATATAACAATGTACTATAATAAATAAGTCATTGTTTAATTTCTTTTAATTTTTCCAACTATATCTTTGCAAATATTTTCTTAAATGAATTTTTTGATGGAGTTCCATAAAAATAATTTTCATTGTATAAGTAAATGTCAGAAGACATAAAATAGTAATATAGTTTGGTATATTTATATGCAATTTTAATTGGTTTAGTTGACAAAACATTACTGTTTCTCATTAGTATATTTGACCAAATCCCCTTGTCCGTTCATAGCATCAACTGGTTCACCAGATCTAGGGCACTGAAAGAGCACGATTGTTTGATAACATTACTCCCTCTTGTCTGTATAGTAAGTGCTGTTTAAGATTTTAGCACACTCATTAAGTAAACATTATGACCAGCCTCAGGCCTCTCAATACACAGTATTGAATCTAAAAGTTTCCCTAATCACAAAGAAAAAAAATTATTTGTATGGTTATTAAGGTTCTAGACTTCTTGGTCATTTAGAATGACTAGTGTTAGGATTCGCGCGTTGTGCATATATCTCATCTCAACAAGTACTAATTTTTTATATTATATTATCTTAATTATAAGGTAAAATTTAAAAAGTATAAGTTCCTAAAATAATTAATTGTTAATCTTATTTAGTTATTCAATAAAGGAAGAAAATCTATCCCATAAATATACTATCATCTCAATCAATATTTACAAAAAAATTACTTGTCAAAAAGTTATACCAAAACTTTCCTAGTGTGTTTCAAAATTTTATTAACTAAAAAAGTTTTTCAACTGAAATACTCCTAAATCTGAATGAGTTTGAAAGTAGTGTATAAATTAGTCAAAATTTTATTAAATGAAAAAAACCCTCCTAAATCTAAAAGGAGAAATTTAATAATGCTCCTAAATAAAGATGGAGTTGAACATAACCTTTCCTACTGTGTAATTAACGAAACGCTCTCCTAATGTATGTGCTTGAAATTCTAAAACCAGAAGGAATAATTAATGTTATAAACATTAGGAAAAAATTTAAATGATTATTTCTAAATAATAGGTAATTAATTAAATGACTATTCCTAAATATTAGGAAATTAATTAAATAACTATTCCTAAATAATAAAAAATTTAATCAAATGACTATTTTATCCGATGTGAATCCTATTTTAAAAAGATAAAAAAGACAAATGACATTTAGTGCCTAGTCTCTATATACGTGCGCCGCCACGTCGTCTATATAATTATTATCATTTAATGGAGACTTTGTGTACGAAATAGTAATATTTTTAACCGCATTAATATTCTGAACATATTTAGTTGAACTATGACATAAAAATTAAAGTAGTAGCAATCTAAC
This sequence comes from Nicotiana obtusifolia, assembly GCA_002018475.1. Taxonomy (NCBI): domain Eukaryota; kingdom Viridiplantae; phylum Streptophyta; class Magnoliopsida; order Solanales; family Solanaceae; genus Nicotiana; species Nicotiana obtusifolia. The sequence goes on from MCJB01014711.1 coordinate 372,346, forward strand.
TGCATAAAAATTTTAATTTGATTTCATTCATCAAATTGATGTCAGAAGGTATGTGCTTGCTCCCTTACTTGGCATAGTTTGTCGTGCTTTTATGTATTATATCTTTGTTTTCGACCGAATACGTTGGGTTTAGAAAGACTTATAAAGATAGGAGTATGTCTCTTTAGTTATTTTTATTATAAATCACGGAATGACTTATACATATAGTCAGTCTCTTGTACATGAAAACTCATCTATTATTTACTCGAGGGGGTGATATAATTTTTTAAGGGTATAAAATTCCACCAATTACAGGTACAATAAAATTTTACTGCATGTGAGGACCTTTAAATTCTAAATAATTGGTTATACGTAAGCTTTTAGGCTTTGAAGATGAATATTGTAGTTATGGTTTGGTTTAGTCTAATCTTTATGCTTTTTATTTAGCTTTTTTTTCCTCCCTATTTTAGCACATAATGGCTCAATTTTTGTCCGATCACAACAAAACCATGCAAGAAAATAAAATAAATCACGAAATACAAAAAAGATTAAAGCTCCATATATGCAATTTCATTATATGCTACGCATCTTACATAAATAAAAAAAGAAGAGGAAATTATGGACGTGCTTTTCTAATCCAAGTAGGATCAACTTTGTAGGGTCAGCGTATGTATAGTTTAAATCGAAAAAGAATTTCATCATTATTTAATTACAATTAGATCCTTAAATTATACAAATATTTAAGGGCATAAAAGTCGATCAATATTTTGAGAATATTTTATTCGTTCAATACTTAGCATAAATTATTTATGCTTTTATAATAATATAGATATAGATATAGATATAGATATAAATTATTTCAAACTGCTCTGCAGATATCTCAGCTCCAGTTTGAGAACTTGCAAGACCTTAATCGACTAAAGATCACGTGTTAACTATTACATATAAAAAAGAAAAATAATGAATATGCTACCGTTTCATAGAAAGAATCTTATTTGCTTTCTAAAAAAATGGGTATACAATCGTGACAAATATTTTACAATAACATTAAATACTAATATGTTATTTTATTATAGTAATATACCATTTTGTTGTAATGATATATAATTTTGACTATGTGTTAGAAATATTTACAATAATACATACATTTAAAAAAATGAAAATGTTATGAAACAAAAGAGAAGAAAAAACAGGTATAATGTATAAGTTATTTTAATAATTGATTTAAAGAAGAAAAAAAAGAAAAAAATGACAAATATTATATTATACTATCAATTATATTAAATAAAGTGAATAAATATTAAATATATCAGTTATCTTTTATTATTGTATAAAAAAAATAATAAAGAAAAGGAGAAAAAAGTGAATGTAATTTGATTATGTTGAAAAAAGAGCAAAATAAAAAAAGAGCTAAATTAATTTAGAAAAGGAAGAAGAAATAAAGAAAATGAACAAAAGGAAAGAAAAAAGTGAATAACTAAAAATAAAAGAAAGGAGCCAAAATTGCGTATGGAATCAGATTATTTGAAAATAATAAAATAATAACAATATGGATTAGAAAAAGAACAGAAAATGAGTAGAAAGGAAAAAATAAAGAAAAAGGAGAAAAAAGAAAATGATAAAAAATTAGCCAATTACCCACAAAAGCTACAATGGATAGGAAAAATAATTAATTTAATGGGTAGTAAAATAAATGGGTAGACAAGGGTAATAAGTTTGATTTTTATGGGTAAAGGTATAAAACTCCCAACATTAAATTGTTTCCTAAAAGAAAAATCTAACTTTAAGAGCAAAATAATCCGTTGATATTTTAAGGATATTTTTGTCAGTCAACATTTAGCTTCTAAACATTCATGTTTTTATACCCTTAGCGAAATATCGTTCGCTTTTATATCCTTTAAAAATAAATTTCACATTAGACAAAATCGTCATTTAAGTTGTTTTCTAATATTTAAAACTAAAATTTTGGTTAATAAATCTTTTCTTATTTGATTATGTATAAACTTTTCCTAATATAAATTATATTTTTGGTTTATATTAGGGTTAGCGAAGCGCATGTATAAAAGAACTTCAGCAATGATCGGAAACTAAAATAACCTCTTTAAGAGATCACCATTATACGAATTTCTCAATCGCTGCAGCTTCTTATCAGATTTAATTTTCGATATTATATTGTGTTTCTCCTTTGGCTTTTACTGTTCTTAAAATTTGAGCTTTATTAATTTATTTATTTTGCTTTTGTAATAGCCATGAAAATTTTTACTGTCTTAGTTAACGCTATATTGTGTATTGTGCATAAGTAAGTCACATCTAGAATTTAGGTGCCCAAGAATTTAAGTTAAATTTCATTGTAATTATAAGTGTTCTTTTTAGTCTAAATTGTAATTTCAATGGTATTGATTAATATTTCTCGTGATTTATGGATGATTGATCCTTCTGGTGTACTTTCAGCGATGTGCATTACCAAAGTGGCGAAGTCATACAGGAGATTAATTGCTTACAATTTCTGACACATGGTTGCAAGATTAGAGTTAGAGAGTTCTGTTTCTCCAATTTTTTAAACTTAATATTTTGAAAACATATGACCGGCATAAATATTGTCAAAAAATTTCTACTTATATCTGTTTGTATATCCTTATCACTTATAAAAGTAAATTTTTCACTAATAATAGTTGCTCAAATAAATGAAAAAATCAATATAGGTACTTCATGCATCTCAAATTGAATATCTATCTTCCGATTGAAAGTTAATTTTGCTTAACTTTTTGTTAAATTAACTTTCAAAGTAAAACTAAGAATATGATTGAACTGGAGGTAGAGTTTTCACGTCTCCGTCACAGCTTGAGTGGGTAATAAATAGGAGAGGAAATTAAACTATTATCTAACAATCTATATCAATTTATTTCATTCAAAAGAAAAAACCATCTCAAAACTTATTAAAATTATACAGAAAGTTTTGCTAATTTACCCTTTGAAAATAGAATTTTTGTTGGATAAATATAATTGCTATTAAATATTTAAAATTTGATGTGGGCTAAAGTAAGAATTTGAATCAATTTAAATACTTAAATATCTTTTGAACTTGTGAGATGAACAATTTAGTATTAGTGTCTGCATTTGTCCATATTGCGCAAGTTCTCTAAACTCTATTCTTCAAGTAATTTCTCTTTCTACGCTTGCATCTACTCGCTTTCCATCTCTTTTATTTCAATGGAAAAGACATCTAAGTTTGTTCCTTAGAAGCAACAACCCTCTTCCTCTCAACCCACTGAAGAGGTCGAGCCTGTCGTTGTTGAGGAAACTTCGACAGAGCCTCCTCTAAAAGCTTTCGTACCGGTCGGATGCTCAATCGGCTCCGACTTTAAGGTGGAGAAGGCTTCCTCAGTACCGGGCCGGGGTGAACCGGTCGTTAGGTATATTAGCTCAATCACGAGCAAAACCCTTGATAGGGTGAAAGTAGAATGTAACTGGGTTGGTAAAGATGTGGTAGTCCCCTCTTTGGATGAGGCGATTACCACCCACGTGGAGGGTTATTTGAGTATTAACACTTACCCCTTCACGTTGGGACCTTTGGACCCCATTATTGTCGCCTTTTGTTACAATGTTACGTTGAGTCAGATTCACCCTTCCGTTTGGCGAATAATTCATCTTTTCCGTTTTTTTGTGAGCAAGGTCGATGGGCATCCTTTCACCATCGATCATCTATTGCGATTATACAGTCCCCGAGTCTTCCGAGGGGGACTAATAAAACTCGCTCGCCGGGCAAGAAAACCCCCATTTTCGAGCATTGACGAGGACAAGGACCGGGACTGGATGAGCCGATTTGTTCGAATAAGGACGTCGGACCTAATCCCTGCAGAAGATATGCCGTTCCCTGAAAAGTGGAACATGAACTGTAAGAACTATTTTCCTATCCTAATTCATCTGTTGTTTTTTCTTTGTTATCTCACTAATATACTTTGTAAGATGTATCCGTTTCTCAAATGCCGGTTGCGATTCAGCATTTGGAAGAGTGGGTCCGGAAGGTGGTAGCTCAAAGGACCTATTCAGAGCGCGCCTGGCGTGAGATATCGAAAGGCCTATGGGAGGCCAAAAATCATGGTGAGACTGATTAATGCTTATATTTCATGCTTTATGTGATCGGTGTTGCTGCTAATTAATTTTCTCCTTCCTTTACAGGTCTATCGAAGGACGCTGAATTGAGGCCGAGTCTCCCGGTAGAGAGGTTCCCTGCCCTCCCCCTGTCTCGGAGCAGGAAGGAGAGAAAAAGAGAAAAGAAGCCCCCGATTCCTTTGGGCCCGAGACAAAAAGAATTAAGAAGAAGAGCATAGCTCGTAAGACCAAAATCATCGACTTGGCTATCCGATTGAGTGATGATTCCGAGGAAGATAGGGGCCTCGGTATTTCAAGCAACAAGCCATCTCGGGCAATCCCCGAGCGAGGACCGATGAAGCTCGTACTCAACGAGTAAAGGGCCTCGATGCAGGGGCGAGGATTGGGGTTTCCGCTGGTGCAGGGGAGGCACTGCAGGGAACCACGGGTCCCCCAGAAGCAATGGACTCTCCTTCTTTTCGAAGGGATACTTCAATGAAGCCCGAGCTGCGAGGGTGCATTTACCGAGCAAAGACCACGTACCAGAAGGGCCCTTTGAAGACTTTTTTGAAGGTGTGCCACCGGCTGACACCTTTGGGCTCAAAGTGTCGAGGAAGAGTCCCTCCGCCGAGACGAGCAGGGTATCTTTCGATCCCAAGTTGGTTGATAGATTTCCTGCTCCGAGTTCCAATCCTGATCGGAAGAGGATAATAAAGTTCTCCATTCCCGAAGACACTAGGGCTCTTGGCCCGCCCGTGGGCATGGCTAGCTATCTTCGGTGTCTGGTGATCGAGGAAGATCAGGCTGCAATGGATGAGGTGGATGAGGCCTGCTTGTTCATTGAAGTTCAACAGGCAGCAAATAAGGTAAAACTTCTTACAGGCTTTGTTTGGTGTTTGTTATTTTACTTTTCAATCTGTACTAACTATTTTATTTTCTTTCATATTCGTAGTCCTCGGTGCTTCACCATGTGGCTTTTATTTGGCTAAGGGAAGAAAAGGCATGTCGTCGGCGACTCAAGGGGGAGATGTCGACCCTTAGGGTCGAGCTAGACTTCATGCACAGGGAGAATGTTACTTCACTCGACCAGATGGAGCAGCAACTTGACCGAATAAATCAATTCTGATCCGCATTGAGCGAGGCCAAGGCAGAAACCAGTGAATGGAGAGCTAAGGCCGATCTGCTGACCTCGGAAAAGGAGACCCTCCAGGCTCGTGTAGTTTCTTTGGAAGAACAAGTCTCAGAGGCACAAGAAAAAATTGGGACTCTGACTAAGAGCACCGATACACTTCAATCCCGAGTCGAAACGCTTACCTCGGATCGTGATATTCTGGTCAACGAGCTGCAATCGGCAAAATCCGAGATTGCCACATCCAAAGCTGATGCCGATGATCTAATAGCTCAATACAGGGCCGATGCTGAGGCTGCCCAAGAGCAATCAAAGATTCTGGTCGAGTATGCCAAGTGCCAAACCCGCCTTTATGTTCTCGAGGAGTTACAAGCTCGAGGCTTCGATCTATCCACCGAGGTCGATGATGCAGCAAGGATCGAAGCTGATGCTAGAAAGTGGGCCTTCCCTGAAGAAGAAGAAGACTCCGAGAATTTTGATTGATGCTATTTGTATAATATGTCTTTCTAGGATTCTTACTTTTTGTAACACACTTTGTTTTATATATAAAAGATTTTATCTCCCTTTCTTGTTCGATCTATTCTGATAATTCAATTTGCAGAATTTTCTGACCTTCAGGCTTAGTTAAGACTTAGCTTATTTCTCAGTGGATTTTCCCCTTTCACGGCCGATTGGATAAGGCCTAAGCCTCGAAAGGGGGCTGAGGTTTGCCTTAATAGGTTTTATTCCTTTTCGAATTTTATTAATTCGACGTGGCCCTGGCCCATTAAGAAACTGGAGTTCTGCCTTAACATATTTCAATTCTCCTCGAGTCTAACTTGATTTGGCCTTAGTCTTTTATGAATTCGAATTTGCCTCAATAGGTCTTACTTCCCTTCGAGTTTTATTAACTCGATAAGGCCTTGGCCTCTTAAGAAATTGGGGTTTGCCTTAACCGGTCTTTCCCCTCTTCGAGTTTTACTTGGTTCGGCCTTAGCCTTTTAAGAGTTGGGATTTGCCTCAATAGGTCTTACTTCCCTTCGATTTTTCGTATGAAGTTCTGAGCAACGTTGATTTCTGATCATGTAATAAAATTTGAAGGGGCCCTTGGGCTCGGAGACAAGATATTGGTGCCGAAAAGCTTTTATTAGCATTCAGGTGCTTGTACAATTTGCTTAGGGGGTAGATCAATCTACTCGGGCACGGTACTTTCGACCGTTTGACCCTTACATCGATTCCTAACGATCTATGAGAAATTCCCCTGAAATGAAGTGGCCAAACAGTGAATCGAAGTAGATAAGCAATCTTCTAACATCCATGTTCGACCGAAGTTGCGCACCAAATATTGTTGCCTTCGATGCGCGAACGATCTAAGTTAGCACGACTACTGGTTGCCTCATTAAAAACCTTGCCGTAAAACCCAATTTGGGACAAAATCGGTCGAAGGGAAAAAGAGTGCAACGCGTGCTTTCAGCCATAGTGTCCTGTGCTTCCTAGTTCAAGATTGCCTTGTTCAATACCTGCAGACGTTAGCAAAACCAACAAACAAAAAAGAATGAAATTTCATACCTTGACAATAGTATCGCTTTAGGTGACTTATGTTCCAATTGTTTGGCAGCTGTTTGCCCTCCATGGTTCCGAGCTTGTAAGATCCCTTTCCGGTGACCTTCAAGATGGTATAGGGCCCTTCCCAGTTTGGTCCTAACTTGCCTTCATTCAGATTTCGAGTATTGGGTGTGATTCTTCTAAGCACCAAGTCTCCGATGTTGAAGTGTCGAAGGTGGGCTCTCCGGTTATAATACCTTTCGATCTTTTGTTTTTGGGCCGCCATTCAAACAAGGGTTGCTTCCCTTCTTTTGTCCCACAATTCTAAATTGATGTTCATAGCTTCTCGATTTGATTCTTCGGTTGCGCATTAGAACCTGATACTCGGTTCACCTACCTCGGCCGGTATTAACACCTCAGCATCGTATACTAGGGAGAAAGGAGTGGCCCCCGTGCTGGTTTTCTCGGTTGTGCGGTAAGCCCATAGAACCTCGGGCAGTATCTCTTTCCATTTTCCCTTTGCGTCGGTTAACCTTTTCTTCAAGTTTCGAATTATGGTTTTGTTGGTCGACTCAGCTTGTCCGTTGCCGCTGGGGTGATAGGGCGTCGATAAGATCCTCTTGATCCTGTTGTCTTCGAAGAACTTTGTCATTTTACTGCCGATGAACTGCTTGCCATTATCGCACACGATCTTCGATGGAATCCCAAATCGACATATGATATGGTCCCAGATGGAGTCGATCACTTTCTTTTCTCTAACTTTTACGTAAGCCTGCGCTTCAACCCATTTGGAAAAGTAGTCAGTCATAAAAAGAATGAATTGGGCTTTACCTGACGAATAAGGGAGAGGGCCAACGATGTCCATTCTCCATTTCATGAATGGCCATGGCGATAGGACCGAATGCAGTATCTCTCCGGGCTGGTGGATCACCGGTGCGTGCCTTTGTCACTCGTTGCACTTGCGAACGAATTCCTTTGCATCTTTCTCCATATCGATCCAATAATAGCCGGCTCGAATTATTTTTCGAACCAATGATTCGAAACCAGAGTGATTCCCACACGAGCCTTCGTGTATTTATCTTAAAATATACTTGGTGTCTCTTGGTAGCATATTGCGAGGGGGCCTCCGAATGTCCTTCTGAATAGGGTCCCATAATCGGATAAACAGAACCGGGCTGCCTTTGTGCCTAATGCTCTCGATTCTTTGAGATCCGCAGGGAGTTTACCTGAGCTGAGATATTCTATATACTTGTTCCTCTAATCCCAGGTCAAGCTTGTCGAATTAATTTCGGCATGGCCTTCCTCCACCACCGACCTCAAGAGTTGTACGACCTTTTTGGACTCAATTTCCTCATCTTCGACCGATGATCCCAAGTTGGCGAGGGCGTCGGCCTCACTGTTTTGTTCTCAAGGTATGTGCTGTAAAGTACATTCTTTAAACCTGTGCAACGTGACTTGAAGCTTGTCCAAATACCTCTACATTCGCCCTTCTCTGACTTCGAAAGTCCTGTTTACTTGGTTGACCACGAGAAGGAATCGCATTTGGCTTCGATTATTTCTGCTCCAAGGCTTTTGGCCAGCTCTAAACCTGCAATCATAGCTTCATACTCCGCTACATTGTTAGTCAATTTTACAGTCTTGATAGACTGTCGAATAGTGTTTCCGGTTGGGGGCTTTAGTATGATACCAAGCCCCGATCCTTTCGAGTTCGAGGCACTGTCAGTGAACAGGGTCCACACTCCCGAGGGAGTGCCCGATTTGGTCATTAATTCCTTTTCGATCTCGGGTATTAGTGACGGTGCAAAATCGGCAACGAAATCTGCCAATACTTGAGATTTGATCGAGGTTCGGGGCCGATATTCGATATCGTACCCGCTTATTTCGATGGCCCACTTAGCCAATCGGCCGGATATCTTGGGCTTATGCATTATATTTCTCAGGGGATAAGTTGTTATTACACATATAGGATGGCACTGGAAGTAGGGTTTTAGCTTCCTAGAGGCACTTAATAAAGCGAGTGCTAATTTTTCTAAGTGCGGGTATCTAATTTCGGCTTCTCCTAAGGTTCTACTGACATAATAAATAGGAAACTGTGTACCTTGTTCTTCTCGGACTAGGACCCCACTCAAGCTGCTTCCGAAACGGCAAGATAGAGGTATAATTGTTCACCCGTTTTTGGTGTATGCAGCAAACGTGGGCTAGAGAGATACCTCTTAAGCTCTTCTAATGCGCGCTGACATTCCGGACTCCACGAGAAATCGTTCTTCTTTTTCAGCAAGTTGAAAAACCGGTGACTTCTATCGGAAGATCTTGAAATGAAACGGCCTAAAGCTATCCGACCTATCAACTTTTGTACAACCTTTACACTGTCTACAATTGTAATATCCTCGATGGCTTTGATCTTTTCGGGGTTAGTTTCTATTCCCCTATTCGAAACCATGAAACCAAGGAATTTTCCCGAGCCCACTCCAAATGCGCACTTCTCCGGGTTTAATTTCATGTTGTATCACTTTAGCACATCGAACGTTTCCTGCAAATGGCTCAAATGGTCCTCTGCTCGCAGGGACTTAACTAACATATCATCAATGTAAACTTCCATTATTTTTCCTAATTATTTTTTGAACATTTTGTTTACTAGGCGTTGATAAGTAGCCCCCGCGTTCTTTAACCTGAATGACATCACGTTATAGCAGTATGTACAATATTTAGTGATGAAGGATATCTTTTCTTGATCATCCTTGTCAATTCGAATCTAGTTATAGCCGGAGTAGGCGTCGAGAAAGCTAAGGGTCTCGTGGCCAGCGGTGGCATCGATCATGCGATCGATGTTAGGTAGGGGAAAAAAGTATTTAGGGCATGCCTTATTTAAATCTTTGTAATCTATGCATATTCTTAACTTATTTTCCTTCTTAGGAACTACAACTACATTTGCTAACCATTCCGGGTATTTAACTTCCCGAATGGATCCTATATTAAAAAGTTTGGTTACCTCATCTTTGATGAATATTTGCTTGAGCTCGGATTGAGGCCTCCTCTTTTGCTTGACCGGCCGAAATTTAGGATCGATGCTCAGTTTGTGAGTCGTGATCTCCGGATGTATCCCTGTTATGTCAAGATGGGACCAAGCGAAAGAGTCTTCGTTAGCTAAAAGAAAATGAATAAGTTTAGTCCTGAGCTTGGAACTTAAGCCCGAGCCCAGGTATACCTTCCGATCCGGTGCATCCTCTCGGAGTGGAATTTGCTCGAGTTCCTTGACCGTCGACTTAGTCGCATCGGATTCATCGGGGCCGACGAATGACCGGGGAATCCCGTAATCATCATCTTCAATAAGCTCCTGTTCACCTTCGTTCGTTGAAGGCGATACCTGTGATTGCTATTTGGTTCTTTGGGAAGAAGCTATTGGTTTTGGCACTGCTTCTTCTACTGCAAACATTTCTTTTACCGCATGTTGTTCTCCATAAACAGTTATGATCCCATCAGCCGATGGGAATTTCAACACTTGGTGCAGTGTCGATGGTACCGCTCTGATATCATGAATCCACGGTCTCCCGAGCAAGGCGTTGTATCTCATATCTCCTTCGATTACACAGAATTTCATTTCCCGAACGGTACCGGCGGTGTTCACTGGTAAAGTTATTTCTCCATTGGTTGTCTCGCAAGACATGTTGAAACCATTGAGGATCCGAACCTCAGGGATGATTCGATCTGTCAGCCCGAGCTGTTCGATAACCCATGACCGGATTATGTTGGCCGAACTATCGGGATCGACCAACACACGCTTCACCTTAGTTTTTTGTATAAGCATCGTTATTTCTAAGGCGTCGTTATGGGGTTGTATGATTCCTTCTGCATCCTCCTCGTTGAAGTGCAAAGCTCCCTCCATCGCGTAATCCCGAGTGCGCTTTTCTCGGGTGATAGATATTTTTGTGCGTTTCAATACCGGTCCTTGGGGTGTATCTACCGCACCGATTATCATATTGATTATGTGCTGAGGTTCCTCCTAGTTTTATGGTCTATTCCTGTTCCCGTAATGATTTTTGGCTCGATCGCTCAAAAACTCTCGAAGGTGCCCATTTTCGAGCAACCGTGCCACCTTCTCCCTCAACTGTCGACAGTCTTCTGTCTTGTGTCCATGTGTACCATGGTACTTACATATCAAACTGGGATCCCTCTTAGCTGGTGTTACAACCCATAACTGCGTACGTTAGATTACGCCGTAAGATAGTCTACCTATAAGAGCCTAAGAACCGGAAAAGAGTTCAAAAAGTCAAGAAAAGAGCAAAAAGGCGTCGCAAAGCTGGGTATGCTACTGCAAAACCCACATGCGAGCCGCATATCTAACACCGAAAATGCAGACCAAGACAGATTTCTCGACAAAGATCAATTCCAGAAATGCGGTCATAAGTGCGGTCGCATTTCTGAAATGCGAACTGCATATCGTGCCTAATGTGTCGTAGACTGAAACAGATTTTTGGGCAGAAATCAACATCAGGAATGCAGTCAATATGCGATCGCATTTCAAAAATACGGACCGTAAATCAGACCTCCTATGTCGCAGAATGAGACAGATTTCTGGGCTGAGATTCGCGTCCAGAATGCGAACTGCGTGTTGGTGCTGCGACGTAAATGCGATCGCAGACGTGTAGGCGTCAAACACGTGTGTCACTTATTTGCCGACCTTTTTAAAGGTTTTTAACCCAGATATTTCACCCTCACCTCAAACCTTAGAAGCCAAACGAGATAGAACCCCTGCAACCCCCTTCTCAAGAATCCCACACAAGCCCTAATCAATTTCCCTCTCTTTCAAGTTCTAATTGGGGAAAGAAATCTAGAGATTGAAGAACTAGGGAAGGGCCCTAACTGATTTCCCCTCTCCTTCAAGCCCTAATTGGGAGTATAACCTAGAGGTTGAAGAACCAAGGAAGAGGGCTGAGTTATCCAACATGCAAGGTAAGTTACTGCTCTCTTTCATATATTCTTTCTCCTGGGGATTCTTGATAATTCGTTATATGCATGTGAGAACTCAGGGGATGGTGATCGGAAGCCGTGGGTTCAAGTTAATTACTGGTAATGGACTGGGTTGTTGTTTTTGGGTTGCTGTGGGCTGCATGTTTTACTACCATTTTTTTGGAGTTTTTGGAAGAATAAGGGTGTGGAGAAACACCATATAAATTTAGGATTTTGGTTAATAATAACTATAACGCTTAGAGGATAATGATAGAATCATTTCTTTTATTGTAGACTAAGGAGTATGACAGCTGCATAGCTTGAAATTGGTGCAGTATATACCAGGTATGTGAGACTATTCCTTTCTTTCTTTTGCACGATTCTAATTATACACAATGCAATGAACGAGCCCCAAAAATACTCTACTCTTAGAAGCTAGGAGTGCTTATGTTGTTTCCCCTCTTATGGGAGGATTGATGTGTGATGTTTCTTCGACCTTACGTCACTTTGAAAGATTCAGGAAGAGTGATTCCTATGAGTCCAGCATGCATTATTTATTTTACTCTACCGAGCTGCGCTATAGTCGGCTGGGTATGGCACCTATTGTGAAACTATACATATGTATATGTTTTAGTCTATTTAGTCGCGCTATAGTCGACAACTATTTTACTCTACCGACCCGCGCTATAGTCGGCCTGGTATGGCACCTATTGTGCAACTACTGATCAGTTGGGTATGATGATGATGAGGCCCACAGAGGCGTATGTATATGATGATGATGAGGCCCACAGAGGCGTATGTGTATATATATATATATATATATATATGATGATTTTACAATGGATATAAGTATATGCATTGCACATCAGGCATTTCATGGTTAGTCGCACTCAGAAGGTACAAGTTGTATGTTTCTTATCTAGACGGCATATTTCCGTTCTTATATTATATTTTTTCTGTCTTACATACTCAGTACTTTATCCGTATTGACGTCCTTTTATCTGTGGACGCTGCATGTCGTGCTGCAGGTCCGGACAGACACATAGACGAGGCTCTCCCACCACAGTAGGCTGCCCAGTTCAGCGGATATTGGCGAGATCCATCCTTCGGACTTGCCGTGGTCTTGGTATGCATTTTGTTATAGGCATTATGGGCATATCGGAGCCCTGTTCCGACCCAGGTTACATTACTTGTCTTCTTGTAGAGGCTCATAGACAAGGGGTTGACTTATGTATAGTGAGATTGCCTTGTCGGCAAATGTAATTTGTTGTATAGTTTTTGCATTGCAGCCTTGTTGGCCATATGATATATGTATGTACATGTTATTATCGGAAAGTCCAAGCTGATTATGATTATTGTTTGCTATTTATACTAGCCTCGTCGGTCCTTATAGACAATAAGAGAAGTTTGATGACAGGTACGTCGACACTCGGCAAGTAGGGTCCGGGTGCCAGTCGCGGCCCTCCGGCTTGGGTCATGACAGCTGGATCCGATTGCAACGGTCGAGGCCACTTGGTATCCTTAATGCGACCGATGGCCGATATGAGAGTCGTCGAGTCGACGTTGAAGTTATATTCGGACAGTTGTGGTGCATCTCGATTGCCAGCGGCTCTCTTGAAGTTGTTTCTCGCCAATGGTCCTCAGTTACTCCGATTAATATCGTTCCTCTTTTCTCGTCTCGGGGAACCCGTCCTTACTGGGATTGATTTTTGGTCTCCAGGATATGCTCGATGCATGTCTGTGTTCGATCTTGGCTCTCGATAAATATCTCTTTGAAGCCTATCATGATTTCTGATGGGGTAAGTGGATCCCGAGGGAGCTCCAAGTTGATCGTCCTTGACTCTAATCTTTGATTGATATCGGTACTACAGACCAGGACTTGTGGACTGCGGTACAGTTGTTGACTAGCTTGGTAGCTTCTCAGACTCTGAGGCAGAATACCGGTGCTGCTGATAGACCGGCTAGTGCCAGAGTTCGTGATTTTATTAATCTAGATCCTCCAGTGTTTACCGGGTCAGACCCCAAGGAGGACCCGCAGACTTTTATTGATCAGATTCATCGCACACTGCGGGTTATGCATGCTAGTGATACGGAGGCAGTAGAGTTGGCTTCTTATCGGTTACGGGATTTAGCAGTTTATAGGTATGATAGTTGGAAAAGATCTAGGGGTCCGAATTCCTTCCCCACCTGTGTGGAAGGAATTTGCTGAGGCATTTCTTCATCACTACCTGCCAGTTGAGGTACGACGAGCCAGAATTGATAAATTCCTGAACCTTGACAAGGTAACATGAGTGTGCGAGAGTGTAGTATGCAGTTTGATTCTTTAGCAAGGTATGCTCCCCATATGGTGGCCGAGATGAGTGATAGGGTTCATTTGTTCGTGAACGGATTGGGACCACACCTGATAAATGAGTGCATGACAGCCTCCTTGATAGAGGGCGTGGATATTTCTCGTATTCAGGCTTATGCCCAGACCCTAGAGGATCGCAAGCGCCAGCGAAGGGCAGATAGGGAGCAGGATATGAGCCAGCATAAGAGGATGAGATTTGTGGGGTATTCTGGTGACTTCAGAAGTAGTGTCAGGCCCTAGTCTTTGAGGAGTTCGGCGCCACCTGTAGCTAGTGCCCCTCCACAGTTTCAGAGACCTCGATATGATCGACTTACCTATTCAGGTCCAGGTCAGAGTTCGCGGGCATCAGGCTCGCAACATCACAGGGATACTAGTCAGACGAGGTCCCTAACACCACGTTGTGATCAGTGCGGCAAGGCCCATTTTGGACTATGTCGTCGAGGTTCTGATGTATGCTATTCTTGTGGACAGCCTGGCCATATGAGGCACGATTGTCCTAATAGAGAAGGTGATGGTATGGTTCAGCCGACTAGATCTACGTCTGAATCTTCCTCATCGGTTCGACCTCCAGCACGAGGTTTCCAGCAGTCTATAGGTCGTGGTAGAGGTAGAGGTGCAATGCCGAGTCCGAGTGGTACTCAAAATCGAATTTATGCTCTAGCAGGTCTGCAGGATCTCGACTCGTCTCCGAATGTTGTCACAGGTATACTGTCTGTATTTTCTTATGATGTATATGCATTGATTGATCCTGGATCTACATTATCATATGTTACACCCATTGTGGCTGATAAGTTTGGCGTCGAACCTGAATTAATAAGTAAACTATTTGTGGTGTCTACTCCAATAGGAGATTCTGTGGTTGTTAGGAGGGTATATAGGGGTTGCACTGTGACGATTTGTAGTCGTTAAACCTCGGAAAATTTATTTGAGTTAGCAATGGTTGATTTTTACATGATAATGGGAATGGACTGATTGGCCTCATGCTATGCAAATGTTGACTGTCGTACGAAGATGGTTAGATTTCAGTTTCCTGGTGAACCCATCCTTGAATGGAGGGGGAACATTGCTACGCCAAAAGGTAAGTTTATTTCCTATCTTAAGGCAAGGAAGATGATCTCAAAGGGGTACACTTATCATATCGTTCGTGTTATGGATGTAAAGGTGAAATCGCCTACTCTACAATCAATTCCCGTAGTCAATGAATTTCCAGATGTCTTTCCAAATGAACTCCCAGGTCTTCCTCCTGAAAGGGAGATTGAGTTTAGCATTAATGTGTTGCCCGACACTCACACGATTTCTATCCCTCCATACAAAATGGCCCCTGCAGAGTTGCGAGAGTTGAAAATGCAGTTGAAAGACTTGCTGGATAAGGGCTTCATTAGGCCTAGCACTTCACCTTGGGGTGCGCCAGTCTTGTTTGTGCGGAAGAAAGACGGGTCGTTGAGGATGTGTATCGATTATCGACAGTTGATTAAGGTTACTATAAAGAATAAATATCCACTTCCAAGGATTGACGACCTGTTTGACCAANATTCAGGCTTATGCCCAGACCCTAGAGGATCGCAAGCGCCAGCGAAGGGCAGATAGGGAGCAGGATATGAGCCAGCATAAGAGGATGAGATTTGTGGGGTATTCTGGTGACTTCAGAAGTAGTGTCAGGCCCTAGTCTTTGAGGAGTTCGGCGCCACCTGTAGCTAGTGCCCCTCCACAGTTTCAGAGACCTCGATATGATCGACTTACCTATTCAGGTCCAGGTCAGAGTTCGCGGGCATCAGGCTCGCAACATCACAGGGATACTAGTCAGACGAGGTCCCTAACACCACGTTGTGATCAGTGCGGCAAGGCCCATTTTGGACTATGTCGTCGAGGTTCTGATGTATGCTATTCTTGTGGACAGCCTGGCCACATAAGGCGGGATTGTCCTAATAGAGGAAGTGATGGTATGGTTCAGCTGACTGGATCTGCGTCTAGTTCTTCCTCATCAGTCCGACCTCCGGCACGGGGTTTCCAGCAGTCGATGGGTCATGGCAGGGGTAGAGGTGCAGTGCCGAGTCCGAGTGTTACTCAAAATCGAATTTATGCTCTAGCAGGTCGGTAGGATCTCGAGTCGTCTCCGGATGTTGTTACAGGTATACTATCTGTATTTTCTTATGATGTATATGCGTTGATTGATCTGGGATCTACATTATCATATGTTACACCCCTTGTGGTTGATAAGTTTGGCGTCGAACCTGAATTAATAAGTAAACCATTTGCGGTATCTACTCCAATAGGTGATTCTGTGGTTGGTAGGAGGGTATATAGAGGTTGCACCGTGACGATTTGTAGTCGTCAAACCTCGGCAAATTTACTTGAGTTAGCAATGGTTGATTTCGATGTGATAATGGGAATGGACTGGTTGGCCTCATGCTATGCAAATGTTGATTGTCGTACGAAGATGGTTAGATTTCAATTTCCTAGTGAACCCATCATTAAATGGAAGGGGAATATTGTTTCGCCGAAAGGTAGGTTTATTTCCTATCTTAAGGCTAGGAAGATGATCTCAAAGGGGTAAATTTATCATCTCGTTCGCATTATGGATGCCGAGGTGAAACCGCCTACTCTACCATCAATTCCCGTAGTCAATGAATTTCCAGATGTTTTTCCAGATGAACTCCCAGGTCCCCTCCTAAAAGGGAGATTGAGTTTAGCATTGATGTGTTGCCCGACACTCACCCGATTTCTATCCCTCCATACAGAATGGCCCCGGCAGAGTTGCGAGAGTTGAAAGTGCAGTTGAAGGACTCGCTGGATAAGGGCTTCATTAGGCCTAGCACTTCACCTTGGGGTGCGCCAGTCTTGTTTGTGCGGAAGAAAGACGGGTCATTGAGGATGTGTATCAATTATCGACAGTTGAATAAGGTTACTATAAAGAATAAATATCCACTTCCAAGGACTGACGACCTGTTTGACCAACTTCAGGGTGCCAAATATTTTTCCAAGATTGACCTACGTTCAGGGTATTTCCAGGTGAGGGTCAAGGAGAAGGATATTCCAAAAACAGCCTTTCGGACGAGATATGGGCATTTCAAATTCTTGGTGATGTCGTTCGGGCTAACAAATGCCCCCGCAGCTTTTATGGATCTCATGAATACCGTATTCAGGCCTTATCTTGATGTGTTCGTGATTGTATTCATTATGACATTCTAGTGTACTCCCGTTCGGAGACAGAACATACGGGCCACTTGCGGATAGTATTACAGACCCTTCGGGATCGCAAGTTATATGCGAAGTTCTCCAAATGTGAATTCTGGCTGAACTCAGTAGCATTCCTAGGCCATGTGATATCTGACGAGGGTATTAGTGTCGACACTCAGAAGATCGATGCAGTGAAGAGTTGGCCAAGACCCACAACACCGTCAGAAGTCTGCAGCTTTCTAGGGCTAGCAGGATATTACAGGAGGTTTGTAGAAGGGTTTTCCTCTATATTGACACCATTTACTAAGTTAACACAGAAAGCTACCAAGTTCCAATGTCCGACGCTTGTGAACGTAGTTTCCAGGAGCTAAAGAATCGGTTGATCTCCGCGCCAGTGCTTACTCTTCCAGAAGGAACAGAAGGGTATGTGGTATACTGTGATGCTTCAGGTGTAGGTTTGGGGTGCGTATTGATGCAACATGGGAAGGTGATTGCTTATGCGTCAAGACAATTGAAGAATCATGAAAAGAATTATCCAACCCATGATTTGGAATTGGCTGCAGTAATATATGCTTTGAAGATATGGTGGCACTACTTGTACGGCGTCTATGTTGACATCTACACAGATCACAAGAGTTTGCAATACATCTTCAGTCAGAAGGAGTTGAATTTGAGATAGCGACGTTGGCTCGAATTACTGAAAGACTACGACGTCGAGATATTGTATCATCCCGGTAAAGCCAATGTTGTGGCAGACGCTCACAGCAGTAAGTCAATGGAAAGTTTAGTACACATTGAAGCGGGTAGATGAGATTTGACTAAAGAGCTTCATCGACTAGCCAATATGAGAATCAAATTATTAGACTCTAAGGACGGGGGTTTTATTGTACATAATGCATCAGAATCATCTCTGGTAGCCGAGGTAAAAGCACGGCAATATGAAGATTCCACCTTGGTACGATTGAGATAGGGCATTTAGCAAGGTAAAATTTCAGCTTTTGAGATCGGAGGGGATGGAACACTGAGATACCAGGGCCGATTATGTGTGCCTAATGTGGCAGGGTTGCGAGAGAAGATTAAGAGTGAGATTCATCAATCCCGATATTCCATCTATCCCGGCTCGACAAAGATGTATCATGATGTCAAAGAGCAGTATTGGTGGGATAGCATGAAGAAGTCTATCGCAGCATTCGTAGCCCAGTGTCCCAATTGTCAATAGGTAAAGATAGAACATCAGAAACCCGGTGGATTGCTTCAGAAAATAGAGATTCCAACCTGAAAATGGGAGGTGATTAATATGGACTTTGTTATTGGATTACCTCGTTCTTATCATAAGTTTGACTCCATCTGGGTGATAGTTGATCGACTTACAAAATGTGCCCATTTTCTGCCAGTTAAGACAACTTATACAGCTGAAGACTATACGAAGCTGTATATCAAGGAGATTGTTAGACTTCATGGTGTGCCGGTGTCTATTATATCAGACCGAGGAGCTCAATTTACGGCTAACTTTTGGAGATCTTTTCAGAAAGTTTTGGGCACACTGGTGAATCTCAGCACGGCATTTCATCCGTAGACTGAGGGACAAGCTGAACGTACTATTCAGACACTGGAAGATATGCTACGAGCATGTGTTTTAGATTTTAAGGGAAATTGGGATGGCCATCTTCCACTCATAGAATTTGCCTACAATAATAGCTACCCCTCAAGTATTAAGATGGACCCATATGAGGCACTATACGGGAGGAGATGTAGATCACCAGTCGGATGGTTCAAAGTTGGTGAAACTGAGTTAAATGGGCCAGATTTGATCCACCAAGCCATCGAGAAGGTGAAGGTGATACAGGAACGATTGAAGATGGCACAAAGCAGGAAAAAGTCCTATTCTGATGTCCGACGTCGTGATCTGGAGTTTGAAGTTGGTGATTGGGTGTTCCTGAGGGTCTCACCAATGAAGGGTGTCATGCGTTTTGGGAAGAAAGGTAAGCTGAGTCCAAGGTATATCGGTCCGTATAAAATTCTTCGACAAATTGGACGTGTGGCTTATGAGTTAGAATTGCCATCCGAATTGGAACTTGTCCATCCGGTATTCCATGTATCTATGTTAAGGAAATGTATCGGAGACCCTTCTCGAGTCGTCCCTATCAAAGATGTACAAATTACAGAAGATCTATCATATGAAGAAGTACCAGTGACTATACTAGACCGACAAGTCCGCAAGCTAAGAACAAAGGATGTAGCTTCCGTTAAGGTATTGTGGAGGAACAAACATACGGAGGAAATGACATGGGAAGCAGAGGAGGAGATGAAGTCTAGATACCCTTACCTGTTCCAGAATGGAGAAAATGAGGGTGCCGGGAGAACGCAGGACGCATTAAAGGGAGAAACGTCTTCACGAGGGAAGCAATAACTTGAGAATACTCTTTCTTAATATAAAATGGTAATATGCAGATAATATAAATGTCCATAAATTTGCATACTCTTGTAGGACTGTATGTTGAGTTAAATGCTCATAAGTTCGTCCTCTATTAATGAGGGCAACTCGGCCAAAATCCACAATGAGTAGAATCCCCGTAGACCCTTACATTCGAGGACGAATGTTCTTAGGGGGGGGGGAGAGTGTTACAACCCATAATTGCGTACGTTAGGTTATGCCGTAAGATAGTCTACCTATAAGGGCCTAAGAACCGGAAAAGAGTTCAAAAAGTCAAGAAAAGAGCAAAAAGGCGTCTCAAAGCTGGGTATGCTACCGCAAAACCCACATGCGAGCCGCATATCAAACACTGAAAACGTAGACCAAGACAGATTTTTGGACAAAGATCAATGCCAGAAATGCGGTTATAAGTGCGGTCGCATTTATGAAATGCGAACTGCATATCGTGCCTAATGTATCGCAGACTGAAACAGATTTCTAGGCAGAAATCTACGTCAGGAATGCGGTCAATATGCGATCGCATTTCCAAAATGCGGACCGTAAATTAGACCTCCTATGTCGCAGAATGAGACAGATTTCTGGGCTGAGATTCGCGTCCATAATGCGAACTGCGTGTTGGTTCTGCGACGTAAATGCGATCGTAGACGTGTTGGCGTCAGACACATGCGTCACTTATTTGCCGACCTTTTTAATGGTTTATAACCCAGATATTTCACCCTCACTTCAAACCTTAGAAGCCAAACGAGATAGAACCCCTGCAACCCCCTTCTCAAGAATCCCACACAAGCCCTAATCAATTTCCCTCTCTTTCAAGTTCTAATTGGGGAAAGAAATCTAGAGATTGAAGAACTAGGGAAAGCCCTAACTGATTTCCCCTCTCCTTCAAGCCCTAATTGGGAGTAGAACCTAGAGGTTGAAGAACCAAGGAAGAGGGCTGAGTTATCCAACATGCAAGGTAAGTTACTGCTCTCTTTCATACATTCTTTCTCCTGGGGATTCTTGATAATTCGTTATATGCATGTGAGGACTCAGGGGATGGTGATCGAAAGCCGTGGGTTTAAGTTAATTACTGGTAATGGACTGGGTTGTGGTTGTTTTGGGTTGCTGTGGGCTGCATGTTTTACTACCATTTTTTTGGAGTTTTTGGAGGAAGAAGGGTGTGGAGAAACACCATATAAATTTAGGATTTTGTTTAATAATAACTATAACGCTTAGAGGATAACGATAGAATCGTTTCTTTTATTGTAGACTAAGGAGTATGACAACTGCATAGCTTGAAATTGGTGCAGTATATACCAGGTATGTGAGACTATTCCTTTCTTTTATTTGCACGACTCTAATTATACACAATGCAACGAACGAGCCCCAAAAATACTCTACTCTTAGAAGCTAGGAGTGCTTATGTTGTTTCCCCTATTATGGGAGGATTGATGTGTGATGTTTCTTCGACCTTACGTCACTTTGAAAGATTCAGGAAGAGTGATTCCTATGAGTCCAGCATGCATTATTTATTTTACTCTACCGAGCCGCGCTATAGTCGGCCGGGTATGGCACCTTTTATGCAACTATACATATGTATATGTTTTACTCTATTTAGTCGCGCTATAGTCGACAGCTATTTTACTCTACCGACCCGCGCTATAGTCGGCCTGGTATGGCACCTATTGTGCAACCACAGATCAGTTGGGTATGATGATGATGAGGCCCACAGAGGCGTATGTATATGATGATTATGAGGCCCACGGAGGCGTATGTATATATATATATATATATATGATGATTTTACAATGGATATAAGTATATGCATTGCACATCAGGCATTTCATGGTTAGTCGCACTCAGAAGGTACAGGTTGTATGTTTCTTATCTCGACGGCATATTTCCGTTCTTATATTATATTTTTCCTGTCTTACATACTCAGTACTTTATCCGTATTGATGTCCTTTTATCTGTGGACGCTGCATGTCGTGCTGCAGGTCCGGACAGACACATAGACGAGGCTCCCCCACCACAGTAGGCTGCCCAGTTCAGCGAATATTGGCGAGATCCATCCTTCGGACTTGCCGTGGTCTTGGTATGCATTTTGTTATAGGCATTATGGGCATATCGGAGCCCTGTTCCGACCCAGGTTACATTACTTGTCTTCTTGTAGAGGCTCATAGACAAGGGGTTGACTTATGTATAGTGAGATTGCCTTGTCGGCAAATGTAATTTGTTGTATAGTTTTTGCATTGCAGCCTTGTTGGCCATATGATATATGTATGTACATGTTATTATCGGAAAGTCCAAGCTGATTATGATTATTGTTTGCTATTTATACTAGCCTCGTCGGTCCTTATAGACAATAAGAGAAGTTTGATGACAGGTACGTCGGCACTCGGCAAGTAGGGCCCGAGTGCCAGTCGCGGCCCTCCGGCTTGGGTCGTGACAGCTGGATCCGATTGCAACGGTCGAGGCCACTTGGTATCCTTAATGCGACCGATGGCCGATACGAGAGTCGTCGAGTCGACGTTGAAGTTATATTCGGACAGTTGTGGTGCTTCTTGATTCCCAGCGGCTCTTTCGAAGTTGTTTCTCGCTAATGGTCCTCAATTACTCCGATTAAGATCGTTCCTCCTTTCTCGTCTCGGGGAACCCGGCCTTACTGGGATGGCTTTTCGGTCTCCAGGATATGGTCGATGCCTGTCTCTGTTCGATCTTAGCTCTCGATAAATATCTCTTTGAACCCTATCATGATTTCTGATGGGGTAAATGGATCCCGAGGGAGCTCTAAGTTGATCGTCCTCGACTCTAATCTTTGATTGATATCGGTTATGTATATCCACCCAAGTGGCAGCTGGATATTCAATCAAGCTTTGCTTAAGCTGTTGTGAAGACGTTGAACTTCGAGCGTTGAGTCCTTGGGTGAAGGCCTGTACGACCCAATCATCAGTGATCGGTGGTAGGTCCATCCTTTCTATCTGGAAGCGAGATACAAATTCCCTGAGCATCTCGTTATCTCTTTGTCTAACTTTAAATAAGTCCGATTTTCGTGTCTCGACTTTTATGGCACCCGCATGAGCTTTCACGAAGGTGTTCGCAAGCATGGCAAAAGAATCGATGGAATTCGGGGGCAAGTTGTGGTACCAAGTCATTGCCCCCTTTGACAAGGTCTCTCCGAATTTCTTTAAGAGGACGGACTCAATCTCGTTGTCTTCGAGATCATTTCCCTTTATGGCGCATGTGTATGCTGTTACGTGCTCATTTGGGTCAGGTGTCCCATTGTATTTCGGAATCTCCGGCATGTGAAACTTCTTCGGTATGGGTTTTGGGGCGGCACTTGATGGAATGGGTTTCTGTACGAATTTTTTGAGTCTAAACCTTTAATACCGGAGGTGCTCCTGGTATTTGGTCCACCCTCGAATTATATGTTTCTACCTTTTTATCATTGGCTTCGATCTTCTTCTCGCCTGATTTGACTCGTCTGGTCAATTCTTCGAGCATCTTCATGATCCCGGCGTTTGCCCTCGATCCGCCTTCGCTCGGTTGCACTGTGATAGGTTTATTTTCGGGGATAATTTCCCGAGGAGGGCCGGTCCCTATCCCATTCGAAACTTGGCTCCGATTTTGCAACTGAATAATGGCCGCTTGCTGGGCTTGCAACATGTTGAATATCATACTGAGGCTGATCCGGTCCTCCTCGTCGTTTTGATTTGCCGAGCGGTATTCTCTTCGAACACTGTTCGATGGGCCAGAGGTCCGATCCACATCGACCACTATTTGGGAGTTAGCGTCGACTGGGACTTCATTACCGGGCACCAAGTTGCTGTTTTCGCCCCTGGTGGTTAAACTCGTCATCGATGTATTGAGGCGCAGATTGAGAGTGTGACATGATTGTACTATAACCTGAAAAAGGGTATTCTGCAAAGAACAAGTGTAAAATAGTCTGTGTGACAGAAAATTGTATCAAACAATCACTATTATTCTTAGCCCCACGGTGGGCGCCAAACTGTTTACCCTTGATTACGAGTAACAATTAAATTTATATGTGGTTTTAAGAATATGCGATCTGATTTAATACAATTAAAGAATAAACGGAAATAAAGATTAAATTCAATGAACAAGGAAAAAGCAAACCGCCAATATTGAATAATCTTCCTGTGTTAGAAGCCTTTTGAAATAAAATATGAAGCAGATAAATGAGCAAAGTAGACTATAGCTTTTATATGTTGATTGTATATCGTGTCCCTTTTACAAATGGGGCTACCTGTTTATATAGGAAAGGTGAAGAATTCTATACAAGGTAAAAATCTCATTTATAAGGTAAGATGTTCCTAGAATTAATGGATTCAACGTATTTATTGATTTGAGCGGCGATTCCCGCCGAGATGCTTGTATACCACAAGATTTTCGGTCCTTCAGTTAAGCAAATCTGATAACTTTATCATGGGATGTTTTACCCTGATCGGCCTGGACGATCTCACCTCGAGCGCCTTGGCTTCGAGCCTCGTTCTGACGACATCTGGTCTCAGGCTTCTTATGTTCGATATTCCGATCTCGACCTCTCGGTTGGCAACTTTAATCGACGTTGGTCGTTGAATCCCAAAACTGATATTTTCTATGCAAGCGATCGGGTTCGACCCCATACAGCAAGCATATTTGATATAATACTTTTTTTTCTTCACCAAAATTCTAAATTACTGCCTATTTTTAAAGTAAATAAGAATTAATTGAAGCAAGTGGTAAATTTAAGCAAATCTTTCATAGGCAACTTTGCAACCAACAGCAGTTGACTGCAAAATACATGATAGCCTAAATTTAGGATAAGAATATTTAATGACGTACAGATCCTATGGTGATTTGAGTTAACATTAAATATACTTTTAAAGGTAAAAAACTCAGTTAATTATGTCGACGATATTTTATTATGATACAAACGCACACACATACTCCAGCATATCAACAAAATATACATTGAATTTGACACCTCAGGTTCAATTAAATTTTTCTCATATGCTTTAGACCTCTATCCTATTGTAATGGTAGCAAATTCCTTGTAAACTCAATATGATAAATACAATCAAGCGTATGTATACACCACCAAATAATAAAACATAACGACAACAAAAAGAATAAAGAAAATGCATATAACAAACAAATATGCAAATACAACATAATAATACGTATTGCAGGTGTATTTTATATCAATGAATACAAATTTTAAGAAAATTATATAGATATTATTCTCAAAAGTGTTGCAAAATTTTAAAATCCAAATTTCTGAAAAAAATGATGAATGTTGTCAGTTAACCATATCCCTAATTTGATATTAGTCTGGGATTATATGCAATATCTATCAGCTAGATAGATTTATCGACACTACGAGAAGATACGAAACTATATGACAACACTCTTAAAAAAGAATAGCGTGAAATAGATAACACTTTTTACATTACCAATCTTAAATCTATAAAATTTTAGCGATATGAAAATAGTTGTTAGCTCATGGTTTTTGTACAATTTACTTTAAGTTTTTCTCTCTTGGTGTCTTGAAGTGGAACACTTCTAATGTCACATAGATTAATGGTATTCGGGGTGAGATAGCAATTCCTAAAATTATGATTCTTTTGAAAATTAACTTAATCAACTTATACAACTAATTTTACTGGTATTACATTCCTAAGTATTATGATTTTCTATATAGTTCAAATATAAAAGAAATTTAAGAGTTAAAATTTTAGTAAATTTAATTCCCTAAATATTAAAAAAATAATAATTAAACGATGATTTTTTCCACTATAAAATTTATTTGAATGATATAAAGGTCGATCAATTTCTTGTTGAAATTACGGGCTTTTATAATAGTTTAGATTGATTGAAGAAGACAAAGAAACACTATTTTTCTATATATTTTGTAAATTTTTATTATAATCTCTCATTATTTATTGCGTAATTAGAATAAATTAATGTAATTTATTGAAAATACCAAGTAAAGTAAAATTATTCTTCAAAAATATTACTCATCATTGTTAAAATTATTTTGTTCATCACGAGTGAATGGAGTACCATTATGCTGTCACTTTTCAATTTCCATATAGAACTACAGGTCTATAAATTTTGTAGCAACGTTTATTTAAGGTAAATATTAATTGAGTTTTTAAATATTTATTAAAGGTAAAATTTTAATCAATTTTAAAGTCCTAAATTTAAGATATCTAGTTTAAAGAAGGAAATATTTGATAACCAAATTTCAACGAATTTATAATCATACAGAATAACTATAGTCTGGAAAAATAATTTACCTATTGAAGAGCAAAACACAAAGCCACAAAACCTCTCGCCGCATATTCAGCAATCATTGAGCTCTACACAATGGCAACGCAAAAAAACAGTTCGAGAAAATAACAACAATAACAACATATCTAGTATAATCTCATAAGTAGGTTTGAGGAGGGCAGTATGTATACAAATCTTATTCCTATCCTGTGGAAGTAAAGAGGCTATTCGATGACCCTCGGCTCAAGGACAAATGAAAAGAATTAGTAGCAACAAACAAACAATAACAATATAATAAGATAACTGAAGCGAAAGAAATAACAGGTAGAAATATAATTCTATGAACAAAAATACAAGACTAATACTAATGCAACTGGTATGGCAAAGAAATTCACTCAACTACTCAGTAACCTTCTACCTAATTCTCGACCTCTACACCCTCCTATCAAGAGTCACGTCCTCAGTAAGTTGAAGTTGCGCCATATCCTGCCTAACCATCTCACCCCAATACTTCTTAGGTCTACCTCTAGCTCTCTTCATGCTCACCACAGCCAATCTCTCACACCTCTTCACTGCAGCACTAGTGCCTTTCCTCTTCACATGCCTATATTATTTTAACCTCACTTCTCGCATTTTGTCCTCCACTAGGGCCACTCTCGCCTTGCCCCCAATAACTTTATTTGTAATCTTATCTCTCCTGGAATACCTGCGCATCCATCTCCCATCTTTATTTCTGCTACTGTCATCTTTTGGACATAGAAATTCTTAACTGGCCAACACTCTGTTCCATATAATATAGTCGACCAAACCACAACTCTGTAGAACTTACCTTTAAGTCTAAGCGATATATTCTTATCACACAAAACACTAGATGCGAGCCTTTATTTCATTTGTTGCTCCACTAAAATGTGTGGCATCCTGGTCAATCTCCCCATTACCTTGAATTACTGATCCGAGGTATTTGAAACTCTCTTTGTTGGGGAGGATTTGAGTATCAAGCATCACTATCATGTTCGCATCATGATTCTCGTTACTGAACTTGCACTCCAAACATTATGTTTTGGTTCTGCTCAACTTGAAACCTCTCGACTTTAGGATCTGTCTCCAAACCTTCAGCCTCACGTTAACACCGCCTCGTTTCTTGTCAATCAGAATAATATCATTTGTAAATAACATGCACCATGACACTTCTCCTCAAATGTGATGCATAAGTACGTCCATCGTTAGTGCAAATAAAAATGGGCTAAGAACTGATCCCTGGTATAAGCCCATTAGAACTGGAAAGTGTTCCGAGTCTCCTTCCATAGTCCTCACCCGGGTCTTAACTCCCTCATACATGTCCTTAATCACCCTAGTGTATGTAACATAAATACCACTAGCCTCCAACCATCTCCAAAGGACCTCCCTTGGTACTTTGTTATAAGCTTTCTCTAGGTCAACAAACACCATATGCAAATCCCTCTTCTTCTTCTTAGACTATTTCACCAATATTCTGACGAGGTGAATGGATTTCATAGTAGATTTCCTCATCATGAATCCAAACAGGTTCTCAAAAATAGACAAAACTCCCCGTCACCCTCATTTCCACCACCGTAACGACCTGGCCGATTGTTTTATATATTATAGCCCCGTGTGCCTATTTATTGCTTATTCTATGCTCGTTTATGGTTATATGATTTGTCGGAGTAGTTGGTTTGGTTACGGGAATGTTTCGGAGTGAAGTGGGACACACAGTCCCAAGGTTGAAGGCTTAAGTTGAAAGAGTTGACCGAAGTTTGACTTTTGTGTAGACGACTTCGGAATAGAGTTTTGATGGTTCCAATAGCTTTGTATGGTGATTTTGAACTTGGACGTATGTCCGGATATTGATTTGGAGGTCCGTATGCCTTTTTGGCTTGATTGGCGAAAGTTGGAAAGTTGAAGGTTTGGAAGGTTGAGAGGCTTGACTGGGAGCTGACTTTGTTGATATGGGGTTCGGATTTTGGTTTTGGGGGTTGGAATAGACTTGGTGTGCCATTTTGGGACTTGCATGCAAAATTTGAGGTCATTCGGAGTTGATTTGATGTGGTTCAACATTGGTTTTAGAAGTTGGAAGCTCATTAGTTTCATTAGGCTTGAATTGGGGTGAGATTCATGATTTTGATGTTGTTTCATGTCATTTGAGGCTTTGACTGAGTTCGTATCGTGTTTTATGACTTGTTGGTATGTTCGGATGAGGTCCCGGGTGCCTCGGGTATAATTCGGATCAAGTTTGGCTTCATTTTGAACTTTGATGAACTGTTGAACTCGTGCATCTAGCTTCCTTATTCGCAATCGCGAAGAGAGAATTGCGATCGCGTAAAGTTATTTGGTGGCTGGTGGAAATTGTGCATCACGTTCGCAAGTTCAGGGACGCGTTCACAAAGGCTGAGGCAGGTTGTGCACCGTGAACGTGAGCCGAGTGACATGTTCACATAGAAGAGAGGTAAGGCTCAGGGGTTGCAGGCGTTTGTTCTTCGCGGTCGCGAGAGCTGGACTGCGATCGCGTAGTTGTGGGGTGTTGACCATCGCGTTTGCGACTAAGCTGTCGCGTTCGCGTAAGAGGAATTGGTAGCTGGTGAGACTTGTTCTTCGCGAACACGAGGCATTTTACGCGTTCGCGAAGTGTAATGACTAGGTAGACTCTTTTAAATCCCATTTCGAGGGTTCGAGTTATTATATCACATTTTGAGGTAGAGAGCTCGGTTTTGGGAGATTTTGGAGGGGATTTTCAAGATTTGGATCGGGGTAAGTGTTTTTAACTCGAATTTGTTATTATTTCGTGATTCCATATTTATTTTTTAGCATTTAATTAGTGATTTAAAATGAAGAAATGAGGGATCTTTGGTAAAACTTCCTAAAGTGAAAATTGAGGATTTGAAGGTCGAATCGAGATTGGAATTGGAAAAAATTGGTATGGTTGAACTTGTAACTGAATGAGTGTTCAAAATTTGTGAATTTTGTCAGGTTCCAAGGTGTGGGCCTGAGATTGAATTTTTGGGTTGATTTTTTGATTTTGATAAAGATCAAAACTTTATTGTTTGAAGTTGTCTCTTACGATATTATTTGTTGATATTGAGTCGTTTGTGAGTCATTTGGAGGTTGATACGCGTGGGAAGGGCTTGTTGGAGTATTGATTTGTGTGTTTTGAGGTAAGTAACATATCTAAAATTGGGTTTGAGGGTATTTAACCCTGAGAACTATGTTATAAGAAAGATATTAGGGTGACCTACGTGCTAGGTAATGGGCATGTGTGCGTGCACCGATGTGTTCTTTGGGGAGGCCCTTAGGCTACTACCCGGCTTATTTTGCTATCATATCTTGTTACCCCCGCATTTTTCTTTATTGTGATTCATGTTAGACATCATGTCTAGGCTAAGTGCTAATTGTTTGAAAATTGATAGGGTTATTCAGGCTATCTCAGAGCAATATGCCTTATTTGTACACATGTTACAGTCATGATACTATATCTGTGTATGATATCTCTGTCTAAGTATTTCTTATTTGATTCCTCACATGTTGGTGATCCTTCTTATGTGTAACACTGTTAAACTGAGCATTTTGAGATGTGTTTATCTGAGACATAAATGATAAATGGCTGAGTTTGAGCCATGGAGCCGGTTTGGTATTAATTTTGAGGTGATGGTTACGCCAAGCCCATATTAGGCGAACTGTTATTGTTTTGGGGAGACACATGCATTTTTTTAATCAAATCCGCTAGGCGGCATGCCTAGTATTTAATTTTCATATATATAACATAAGATACAGGA
>MCJB01014711.1:402040-420258 GCA_002018475.1 Nicotiana obtusifolia
GGGGGGGGACATAAACCTTACCTCCTGAAAGAAAAGGTGTACACTCTTGGTCATCCAAACTTGACGACCAAGTATGCCTAAATAGCTATGATGGGTTAGACCTATGATGATGTGATGATTGTCTATCTTATAACATCGATAGACAATCACACGTACAAAAGCAGTGTGAAGTGAGCCTAGGTCAACTATACAAAAAAGTACATATGTTCCTAAGTCTACTGAATAAGTGGTTTGAAATAGTATCCTCCCTATGCAATAGGATCTATTCCTAGCAAAAAATGGGGATCTTCTAAGTGATGTGATAGATAACAAGTAGTAGCAATCTTCAAATTTTCTTTGATATTGACAAAGAAAGCAAGGTTGAAGATGGCTAGCAAAGAGGGGCACTGTAACTAGACAGCAGTATTGACAGTGTCTGCTGTTAGTAGTATGTTGAGGATTGTGCTGCTGATGTTTGCTGCTGTTGCTGTGATGTCTACTGCTGGTGTATGCACTGGAGTTCTCAAGTGTGTCTATGTGTTGCTTGTGCTGGAGTCCTGCTTTTTGTGTTATTGTAGTTTGGTGTTTATGTTGTGCTTCTATGGGTTGTAGCTGTTGCTGAGGTGATGATTTACTGCTACTGTTGGTGTTGTTGATACTGTTGCTGTGGTTGCTGATTATCAAGGATTGCAGGGTGTGTAGGTTTTCTCCCCTACTGTCTTCCTGCTCTGATGATTTCTGCTGATGAGTGTTGTTGGAGTGATGACTGCTGCTGAGTTGATGGTTGAGTTCTTGGCTTGTTGGTTGCTCGACTGGAGTGTTTCTAAAACTGCTATCTTCCTTGAGGTCTACCTATATTTGTGTATGCTGCTCCTGCTGATTGCCTTGTGTTGCTGTGCCTGGTAGCTTCTGTTGAAGTGATGAGTAGGTTCCTGGTAGCTTCTGTTGAAGAGATAACTGGCTTCTGCTGGTGCTGTTGTTATTAATGAAGGGCTGTGTGTTGTCTGGTTTGCATTTGTGAGGAGGTTGTACTGGTATGTTCAGCTCATAAATATTTGTGTGCTGCTTCTGTTGCATGCCTTGCATTTCTGTTGTTTGTAGCTTCCAATGAACTGATGAGTATCTGTTTATCCTGCTACTGTTACTACTGATGCTGCTTCTGTTGATGCTGCTAGTGCTGCTGCTGTCATTTCTGCTGCTGTTATTGTCGCTGCTATGAACCTGTGTATTGGCTATCTGATACCTGCTGTTGTTGTTCCTATAAGCTGTAGTATGAAGGGAGTTCCATGGTGATTGTTGCAATTGCAATAGACTGAGCATTGAAAGTGCTAATATAACACATTGCAATTGCAACAATGACCTAGACTCTTCCAAATTGTCTAATGATAGCTGGACTGTTTCTGTGCTTTGTGATTGCTGTTGAGGTGAAAGCTGTCTTCTACTGATGCTGTTGTTGCTACTGGAGATCTTTGTGCTGTCTGGCTTATGCTGTACTACATTATTTGACTGCACTGCAGTACTGGTCCCATGGATTTTTGTGTGCTGCTTCTGCTGAAAGCCTTGTTTATCTGTAGCTTGTGGCTGCTGTTGAGCTGATGAGCATCTGTCCATCTTTCTACTTTTGCTGCTGTTGCCACTGCTGCAATTGCCATTGTTGCTGCTGTTATTGTGACTGCTGTGGAGTTGTGTGTTTTGTACTTGCTGCCTGTGTGAATGTTGCATTGTGATGATCCTATCCAATCTATCTGATTTTTGTACTCCTGTGGGTGATTGCTGCTGTGCTTCTGTGTTTTGTTCCTGCTGCTGGAGTATTGAATATCTTTTGCTGCTATTGTTGTTTCTACTGGGAAGGTGTGTATTGTCTGCCTCTGTGGTTTGTGATTGCTGCTGAGATGGTGGTT
This sequence comes from Nicotiana obtusifolia, assembly GCA_002018475.1. Taxonomy (NCBI): domain Eukaryota; kingdom Viridiplantae; phylum Streptophyta; class Magnoliopsida; order Solanales; family Solanaceae; genus Nicotiana; species Nicotiana obtusifolia. Next base: position 403,921 of record MCJB01014711.1, read on the forward strand.
GTCTAGCTTTTGTTGTTACTAGAGGGCTGCTGTTGTGTTGGTTGACTGTTTGAATGTTCTGATGAATCTGCATAACTGTGGTAGTACAGTGGATAAGCCAGCTTTCTTGCAAAATTAGCAAAAGGTGAGGAAGGGGAGACCAGAAAAGTTGTTGCAGCTCCAAGGATTGTGACACCATGTATGTTAGTGGCTGCCTGCTTGATTGCAGCAGTGAGCTGATGCTATGTCTTGCACCTACAAAATTCAACAAGAATGTTAATGGAGGAGCTTGCTGCTAGCATAGCAGGAGCACTGTATTCAGTAGACAGGTTATGGTGTCCTGCTGAACACTGTAAAGAGCTGCAATGTTGGAGGCCTGTAACAGATCAAACAGAGTAAATAAAGAGTAAATTGCTACTGCCCTGTTGTATATGTTACTGTTTCTGATGGTGTTACTACAATCTAGATGTATGGTATCTAGTACTGCTGGTGCTGTTTTAGTATAGGTGTCCATGGTACTCATGTAGCAGCAGTATTGTGTAACATGTGTGGTCGAATTTTGAGCCTTTTGGACTTCCTATATCTAAATGCTGGGGTGCTATTGCAGTCTAGGTGAATCTGCCCCCTTATGTGTGTAGGTAGTTCCTGTTGGTTATTGTAATGTCTCATGGAGGTAAGATCATGACTTAGCTTTGACAATGAATCAACTGGGGAATTGGCTTCTCTGAAAACATGAGTGCACTTTAAACCATCACAATGCTGACTCAGATTGATGATTTCCTGGATTAACATGCATATGGTCCACGGTGGCTTAGACTGTCCTGTTACCCATTGAGTGAGCAGCTTAGAGTCTGTTTCCAACTGGAGTTTGGTGTAGCCATTTTGCATACACCAGTTGATGCTAACGAGGGATGCTTGAGTTTCTGCTAAATTATTAGTGCCCTCTCCTAGTGGACTTGAAACAGCATGGATGAAGTGGCCTTGATGGTCTCTAATGATGATCCCTGCTCCTACTTTCCCAGGGTTGCCTAAAGCACTACCATCTGTGTTAATTTTGACATATCCCACTGCTGGTTTTAGCCAAACTATCTGCTGCACATTAGTATGATGCTGTAAGCTTTCTATAGCCAGGTACATTTATGGCCAGTTGACTGGCCATTTGATGTTGGCATAGGATGTTCTGAGCAGTAGGAGCAGGTCAGAAGTGATGGAATACAGAGTTCTTGTTACAGATGATGTTTTTCCTCCATATTTGGCTGCACATCTGTTCTTCCACAAGTTCCAGCATATGATGATTGGCAGTGTGTCTAAGACCAGTTTCTGCATCTCATTTTCTCTTTTTTGCATCCACCAGTTCATTAACTTCATTGTTAGGGACTGCCTGTGACTTTGAATCCCAACTGGTGCATTGAAGTGCTTCCAGATAATTTGAGAAAAATGACCTGCGTTGAGTATGTGCTCCACTGTTTCATTCCCTACTTTGGTGCAACATACACATTTGTTAGCACTTGGAGCTCCAAACCTAGCTACTCTGTCATATGTGGGAAGCTTGTTTCTCAATGCTCTCTATAGGCAAAAGGACCATTTGAAGGGTATTTTCTTGTGCCAGGTCATCTTATTTGTAAGCAGTACCTGGTTCCTTTCTCTCAACACAGTCCATGCTGTTGCACAAGAGAATTCCCCAGAAGCAGAGGGCTGCCATATTGGTGTGTCATTGATGTGGGGGTTATAATGGATTTTGACTTGGAGAATGTGTGAGATTATGGACAGGGGAGCTATTTGAGATGTTATTTGACTGAGTTTCTGAATATCCCATTGCCCATCAGTCCAGTATTATGAGACCTTGGTGTTGCCAGGCCTGCCCTGTCCTTGTCTGAATCTAGCTAAGTGCCTAATACCTAACCAATTATCCCACCAGAAGCTGGAATTTCCTGAGTGCAATCTCCATCGAATGTGATAATCAGCAGTTTCTTTGTTGAGCATCATTCTTCTCCATGTCTGTGACTGTCCAGAGCTCTATTTTTGTTTGATCAGGGGTGTGATCTCTTACAGTATTTGGCCAGTAAAGAATTACTCCATAGTGTCTGTTTGGTCCTGAATCCCCACCATTGTTTGTATTCCAGAGATAATAAATCTCTGCTATAGGTCTCAGTCCTATGCCCCCTTTTTCTAGTGGGTATGATAGTGTGTGCCATGAAGCCCAATGGTATTTGTTCCTTTCTTTGTTCATTCCCCAGAAGAAATTAGCTGTCAGTTTCTCTATCTGTAAGTACAGATTTTGGAGGTGTGACTGCTGACAGCAAGTGAATAGGGAGTGATTGCAGGACATGCTTGATTAAGGTCAATCTACCCCCATAAGATAATAACCTGCCATGCCAACCTCTTATCCTACTTAGCACTTTAGAAATGATACCATTGAAGTGCATAATCCTTTTCCTGCCAGTGTATAGGGGACAACCTATGTAGGTTAGAGGGGATTCCTTTTGGGTAAATCCTGTGACCTACTGAATTCTCCTGGTAGTATATTGGAAAACAGAGGGGGCAGTCATAAAATGAATTTTGCTTTTGTTGATCTGCTGCCCAGATGTCTATTCATAATCTTGAAGGACCTTCATGATCTTCTTTAAAGAAGTTCTGCAGCCTGAGGTGAAGATGATCACATCATCTGCAAAGCTCAGATGTGTGATTTGAGGTCCTCTCTTTTCCATATAGAAACCATTGAAAAACTGATCATGTGTGAGGTTGTTGAGCATCCTAGACAGTAATTCAGCTCCCAGAATGAAGAGTGAAGGGGCCGGAGGGTCCCCTTGTTTTAGACCTCTAGTGGAATGAAAGAAGCCAAATCTTGTGCCATTGGCTATGACAGAGTACCAGTTGTTGGACGTTGTTCTCCACACCATGTCAATTTTTATTTCACTAAAACCCATTCTTCTCATCATTATACATGTAAAGGACCAAGATACTCTGTCATAAGCCTTTGCCATATCCAATTTGATCACTACATTAGCACCTATGTTTGGCTTCTTGATTCCCTGGAAATCTCCTGTGCAAGCATAATATTCTCAGAAATACTTCTGCCTTTGATAAAGCCAGTCTGATTTGGGGAGATGATCTTGGGGAGAATAGGTGCAATTCTTTTGGAAATAATCTTGGATATAATCTTATTGACGAAATTGCTCAGACTTATAGGTCTAAATTTTGAAAAAGTGTTAGGGAATTCCACTTTAGGTATCAGAATCAAGCATGCTTGTGTCATGTACCTAGGCATTGATTGACCACAGAAGAATGTCTTCACCACATTGAAGAGATCAAACTGAATGATATCCCAATAATGCAGAAAGAATTTTCCATTGAGGCCATCTGGACCTACAGCATTGGATGGATTCATTGAGAAAATAGTGTCTTTGAGCTCCTCAATTGTAGGATCTTTGTTGAATTGATGATTATCTTCTTCTGTAACCAGTGTGGGGATGCAAGATAGAAGATCTTCCCTGATGACTCCCCTAGGATCGGTGAACAGGTTGTGAAAATGGTCACATGCAGCTTCATCTATTGCTTCATCGCCATATATCCAGTCATTGTCTTCATTTTTGATTTTGTGGATATACAGCTTTCTTCTTCTGCCTCTAAACAGACTATGGAAGTATTTGGTGTTGGCATCTCCATCCTTAAACCATTGTAGTTTTGTTTTTTGCTTCAGGATAGCCTCTTCAATCTTTAGATGTTTGACATATTGAGCAGTAAGTTCCTGGGCAATTGTTCTTTCTAATTCTTTGTTGGACTATGCCCAGGTCTCTTCTGCTTTTCTGACTTTCTCTTCAAATTCCTTGACTTTCTGGAAAATATCCCCATATTCTTGTCTGGACCATTTGGATAATTCTTTGCAAAGTGCTTTTGTTTTTTGATGGAAAATCCACATTGCATTTCCAATGACTGGTGTATTCCAGACTTGCTGTACCAGTGGCAAGAAGGTTGCATTTTCTGTCCAACAATTTAGGAATTTAAAATACTTTGTGGCATTATCCTGTCTGACATTGATTTCCATGAGAAGAGGGGAGTGGTCTGATCCTATAGATGCCAGATGTGTAATGGTAGTAGCAGGATGTGCAGCAAGCCAGTTATCATTAGCCAGTCACCTATCCAGTCCTTTCCATACAATTGAACAGGGGCCTTTGCCATTAGACCAAGTGTATCTAGGTCTATAGTACCCAAGGTCAGTGAGTCCACAGTCCTCAATCATGCTCAGAAACTCCAGGCTTTTGTTGAGTTGGTATGGAATACCCTGTATCTTTTATTCAATTGATGCAATCACATTGAAGTCCCCAATGGCACACCATGGTACACTAAAGTTCTGTGCTTTGATCCTTAGCTTGTCCCACAGTGGTCTCCTCAGAGGAGGTTTGCATTTAGCATATATGACTGTGAGATGGAAAATTTCAACAGCCACAACATACTTTAATTCAATTGTGACTTGCTGTTCATCTTGGTATGTGATAGTACCAGAGAAGTCCTTATCCCAGAAAATCCATATGTTGTCATTGATGTTGGAAGTTACATGATCCATAGATAGTTGGTTTTGGTATTGGTTGATATGTGAAGAGTATAGGAATGATTCAAGAATAGCTATGAGGGAGAGTTTATGGATTTGTTTTAGTGTTTTGAGTCTCTCAATGGCTCCAGATGTTCTAATACCTCTGACATTCCATATAAGTGTACTGATCATTAAAATATGGAGGGGGGGGGTTGGAGTTTGGTGGGACAGTGATCCTTCTAGCAGCCATGTTTCTTGTGATCCTTGGTGATGGTTTATGTGTTCTAGGAGATAATCCCTGCTTCTGAATGATTTCATTTTGATAATGTTCCCTATTAAAGGCTTCTGCACGGAGATCACAATGTTGGTCCTCTTCTGTGGCATCACTGAGTCCAGCTTCTTCCTCAAAGCCTCCACTCATCTCTTCCTCTGAGAGAATAGGTCTATATTTATCATGTTGTGAAGGATATTTATTTAGAGGACATTCTTCTATTGGAGCAGGTACTAGAGCGGTGTGTTTATTCAATTCCTCCTGCCTGTCCTGCTCATTGGCATGTAGCAAAGGTTGTGAAAGGGAGGGGTCTGGCACAGGGTCTCTATATGTCTGCGATTTGTTGGCAGTATCAACATTAGGGTTCCATTTCAAGTTGGCAGCTGGGCTTTGGTACAGAATAGTTGATTGCTGAAGGTTCTGATCTGTTGTAGGTTCATTGATAGAGATTCCTGCAGACTATTTTCTCATGGCTTTTCCCTTCTTCTGGCTTAGCTTACTTTTGGATTTAGGGGATTGTATGCTGAAATCAGACACTGCAGGGCTTTCCATTTTAGAAGTCTCCTTATAGCATCTTCTTGCTGATCAATTTGGTATTCATCCGAGCTGATTATATCACAAGTCTCTTCTTCCATTGCAACAACTGTATGGGGCTCTGCAGTAGCTGGTGTAGGGGCATTGAGAGGGGCCATCCTATGGTCAATCAATTGTGCTCTAGCACACTCATGCAAAACATGAGGAATCCTAACCCCAATAGGTACCCCGTCCTGCAAAACACTAGTTTTCTCCTGACATTTCTCCATTCCTCCATCAACTTCATGAACAACAGGTATAAAAGGGGGATCATGGGAATGGGATACAATGTTAGTGCCTCCAGAATTATGAATAGAATTCAATATTTCTGGGGCTACCTGTTGGGATGTAGAGGGTATACCTGACTGAGTAGTTCTGATGGTTTCATGTGTGGGTGTGTTGCTTCCTTACGCACACGCAAGTATACGTGATCGACAAGTAATATAGGACAATGAGTCCGGATTATCGTACCCAAGGGACTTAAGTTAACTACTTTATAACAACTAATATTGTTATTTAATCAAGCAAAGATCAAGTTTAGTATATAGTTTATTCTAAATAGTAATTCTAATTTAAATCTAAGAATTGCAAAGAACAAATATGTAATTTTGTAAGCAATAAAACAAAGATTCCAGGGTTGTGATTTTGTTTCCAATCCTATTGCGTTCTAATTGACTTATCGTTCATATAGTTAATGTAAGATTGCTAATTAATCAATAATCATACTCATAGCCTTCTTCCGAAGTACTATTCGCCTATTTCTAACAAGATTAATGCCTATATTCCTATGGAATTAATCTAGCAAGAATGCATGAAGAACACGATTATCCAATTAAGCATGGTGATTAAGTATATTCCTATCCTAATCACGAATCCTCTCTTTTAACAAAGTTAAGAACATGCTTTCTTCAATCCTTATTCTAATCTAGACTTAGTTTTCTCAAACATAGCATAGATAATTGATAGAACTTAATTGATGGCCAAAACAATTAAGCAATTTAGCATAGAATTGAAGAAACAATCTTATCCACATTAACTATTAAAACGAAATCATCAAGTTAGAACCACAATATTCATGGCTAATCACAACCCCAGAACAAGGGGTGATTAGCCACTCATGTTCAACAAAATCAAATAACTAAGTATAAAAAACTAAATAGAGATACTAGATTGAATTGATGAACTGAGAATTTGTTAGTGTTGTTGATGTTCCTAGGCCTCCTTTTTCTCCAAAATCACGTTATACCCCTCTTAGATAGGTTTAGGGGTGTTTATATAGGAGTTGGGAAGGGTTGGGGTCGACTTGGGGGTCTTCTAGGCGAAGTAGGACAAAATCCTGAAATCAGCCCCCTGAGCAGCGCCCAGCACCCCCCAGGGGACTGAAGGCAGTGCTTCTTTCTTCTTCTCTGTTTCCAGCGCCACAGGCAACGCTGGGCACTGGCCTGTGGGCTGCCTTCTTCCTTTGTCCGATTCTTCTTATTTTGGCTCGTTTCTTCCCCGATTTCGTCCCCGATTGCTTTCCACTCATTCCTACACATAAAAACATATTATATTAACATTCGATGCAATTAACATCCCAAAATTCAAATAAACAAGAGCTAAATATGGGATAATTTACACATTATTTAATACCTTTTCTACCAATTATCAACACCCCACACTTAAACTCTTGCTCGCCCTCGAGCAATGGGATTTTAACCAACATTTCCCAACTACTAACTCTTAAGATTAGCACGAAACATTCAACATTAAAACAATTCATACTCTTGAACACAATCAATACTAGTTGAACAAGTATGAACACATAACTTATCCATATCATTCCCGTAAAGTTCAATTAAGCCCATTAATTCAATAACATTTAACACCCCAATTGTCATCACCCAACCTCAAAAACCGACTTGCCCCATAAAGCTACTTCAATGCATATACTTACCCAACAAGACAATTCATACATTATCAATTGTTCATGAAATCATGTGCCCTCACCAATATATGAAGAGTGAATATATATATGAATGAATTCACACAAAATCTGCACAACAACTCTTACTCTCACAAAGAATTCATATGCATCCCATAGAGTACCATAAGCTTGCCCGTAGTGTAGACTTCCACTAATTGAGTTAGTCAAATCTAAGATCAAATAGGACTTTGTCGGGTTGTAATGTCGGCTAGGGGAAGGGTAGGATATATTTGGTATTAGTGACTAGTCCTCCTAAGCACTTAATACATTGTACTCAATATTCAAACACTTCTCTTTGTCTTTCAATCGCTAAATTTGTCTCACCTACATAGCCCTTTTCTTTCCTTTTCAATTCACTTAACATACTACAATAGGAGGTGAATTTTTCATAATTTTTTCTTCACTATCACTTTCCTTTTCTTTCTTAATTCTTTTTCTTCAACCTCCATACACATTTTTCATCTGCTAGTGATTTTTCAATTTTTAGCTTCAAATAGCCAGTAAGTCCTTTCATAATTTCACTCATAAACACAACAATCCTTCTAATATTACCTTCCCTTCTTATAGCGACTAAGTGCTTTCGGAGGCAAAGGTTCAAATAAGGCTCAAACATAAGAAAAAAATAGGAGTAGTTTGTAATGTCGGTACAAAAAGAAAGAGGCTCATAGGCTCAAAAGGGCTAACAAGGGACAAATTTATAATTGACGCGACAAGCACATCCAAAATCAAACAAAGAAGTGCCTATATCATTTCTTAGATCATACTAACTTACAATTTTCGCTTTAATAAACACACGGGGCAAGTTCTAGACTCTATCAGATAACATAGAAGATCAAAACCTTACTCACACGATGCACATGATTCATTTACAACGGTTTTGTTCACATGTCGAGTTAAGCAAGCATATACAATTGAAATAATTAAGCATTAATACACTCGATGTGAAGCAAGTCAACTATTGAGAGGAGGCGTCACACATTGGGTTTGGTTTTTCTTCGACTTATACTTTAACTCACCGGGAAATGGATCATGCGTCATCACTTATTGCACTAGCATTAACTATGTCAAGAAGTAGTTCATTATTACTCAGTTCTTCCCAAAACTAATCCTAAAAAAAAAAATTAAAGTTGCCCGGTTCGAATTACATCCTTGGAAAAGAACCGGTGCCCTAAGAAAAACCAAGAAAAATTAACTACTAAAAAATTAAAAGAAAATCTTTTTGTTGTTTTTAATCCATTTTTATCCCTCAAGAAACACAATCCATCGTCGGGAAAAACTGGAATATCTATATATATTTTACACATATATTTTTTTTTCTTTTTTTTTCGGTTTTTTCTCTATATATTTATATATAAGAACTTAACTATTCTAACTACTAACACTAGAAAAAAAAAAACTTAATTAAACTAACGAAACAGACACCAAAGTAAGAGATACAGTATAATAAAACAATAGCACCTAAACAGTTATATGACCAATACTCCCACCACATATAAACATATGAATAAACGGCACAACAATTACTTTCCCCTCACCCCACACTTATGGCATGCATAGTCCCCGATGCATGATAAAAGTAAAAATTAAGTAGGGTGAAAAAGAAAGGCTCCCCTCAATCTGTGCCGGTCTCGTAGGAGTCCATGTCAAAGGGTACCAAAGCCATCGGTCCGGTGGCTTCATCATCATCTTCCCCCTCAGCATCCGATCCCTGGATAGTGTTGGCATCTTCCTCGGAATGAACTGGACTGCCAGGTGCAATGCCCAGCAGCTCCTTTGCTGTGCCAGAAAGATCATCACGCATACGCATGCGCTCTTCATCAGAAATGCCTACTCGGGTCATTACCAGGTTCATAGCATTGAACATGAATCTGGTGATACTCTCATCCCGCTCAAACCAAGCTGCCGGGGTTAGTTTGGATGCAGGCTCCATAACGGATGTAATGTCCATCAGACCCGGTGGAGCTTCCACTACTTCATCATGCCCCGGATACTCGGGGACTCCCAGAAACCGCATGTACTTGGTCACGATGTTGCCAAAATATAGCCGCCGTATCTGACGCCCGAATCTGGTACGAGCCATTTCTGTTAGCATAATTTCAGCGACATTGATCGGACGGCCGGTCATAAGGGAGAAGATCAAGCAAACTCTTGCCCGTGTACAGTCACTGCTGTGTTCGGCAGGCATCAGCCTAGCCTGCACGAAGTTCTGCCAGACCTTAGCAGCATGGTTAAAATCAGCACGGACCATAGAGAGGTGGATGTTTCCTTGCTTCCTGTTCCATTTTGCGTGAGAATCAACGCCACACAGTGTATGCCGGATGAGCTGATAGGGAGGGCTTTTGATCAATTGTTGCAATCGTCGAGGGTCAGCATTTGCAACATCCAAATAAAGGCACAAGGCTTCCCTTCCTAATGGCACCTTTGTTCCGCGGACATAGGACCTGGAGCGATGGTAATCCCAGTTCGCATATAATTCTCGAACTGCACTTAAGTTAGCCGGCCCTGGGCATTCAAGAAACTTGTCCATTCTCGATAGGCGGAGTCGAGCAAGAATGTCTGGAAATCGCCTCTCCAATAGAGTAGTGTTTATTTCCATCTCCGAGACATAATGCCCTGTTGGCACAAAATTCCGGTACCAGACAGCTGCATCATCATCAACCAAGTCAAGTCGGGGTCGGGGCCTGATAGGGATTTGATGTGAACCCTCATCAACTTGTTTTCCTTTGGCTTGGCGAGAAGATCCTTCGCCCTGTTTTCATTTTTTCGGATCTTGGGAAGTAGTTGATGCCTTGCCAAGTGCTTTTCCTTTGTTTCCGTCACGTTCCATAGCTACCTGCAATACGACAAATAGAAAAATGAGAAAAGGTATCACAATGTCATGGAAGGACCCCACACTTAAATTTTTACGTATAAAACAAGTGGGTACAGGATAAGCAACGGGTACTCAAGACTTCCCCGTGTGTGAATTTTAATGAATATGGTAATGTAAGTGAGTGTCAAGAATGAAAAACGAATAAAGTTCGGAACTTAAGAGGTGAAAGCGACTAACCGACATACAAAGGCTAAGGAGTACTAATGAGACAACATACATTATGAATACATAGGATGTATAATATATTTGAAATCAAAACCCGACCCGGCAATACTTATACATCACCCCAAACGACCCCACACTTACTTCGAATGCATATACAGGTAATTCCGAGTACTCAGACTTCATCGGACTTAAGAAAATGTCATTCAGGCATTTAAGTAAACACCTGGTGTGCACAAAAATTGTTCTTCATCCTCAACAATGGTGAGGTGTAGTAACCTTCCCGGATTTTGACAAAGTAGAGGTACTATTAGTTTACTACTCCGGTACAATAAAGACCAACCAACAATACCAAAATTTCGGCCTTATATACATGTAGCCAGGTCTAAATTACTATTCGAAGAAGAAGATGAAAGGGAATGTGGGGAGTGGGAACATGTAGTTCGTATTCAATTAAAAAAAAAACAAATAAACAAGTAGAAGAGAAGAAGAAGAAGAAAGAGAAAAGAGACATACCTGATTGTGGGAGATGAAAGGGAAGTGAAAGAGGAATTTTTTTCTATGTAGAAGAAGAAGAAGAAGAACGGTGAAGCAACAGAAAATTTTGGGCGTGTGTGTGAAGTGAAAAATCGGTGGGTTTGGGTATTAAAAAGGGTTATTTAGTTAGGGGAAATGGGTAATGGGTCGGGTTTAGCGGGTATGGGTGCAATAAATAAAAGAAAAATATCACTTACCTGGACACCCCCTAGCCGGCGCTAGGTTCCCACCCCAGCGCTGGGTCTTGAAACTTTCTGGTTTCAGCGCCACAGGCCAGCGCTGGGCGCTGGAAATAGTGAATTCGGCCTCTTTTTTTTTTTGTGTGTGTCACTTATTACAACATTACTTAACTTATTTTAATACATCAATTATATTCTTCTAGCTAATCTAACAATTTAAAACAAGAAGTTAACTAAAACAAAATTAAACATTAGGTTGCCTCCCAACAAGCGCCTAATTTAACGCCGCGGCACGACTCAACTTCTTCGCCTTATTCGTTGGTAAGCATAATCTTTGTTTTGTCCCGGTTGACCAATCCTCCCAAATAATGCTTAACCCTTTGTCCGTTTACTAAAAATTTTCTTTCACTATTCAAGGCTCGTAATTCAATTGCTCCATACGGCGTAACTCGCACCACTTCAAAAGGACCTGACCATCTCGACCTTAGCTTACCGGGAAACAGTCGTAATCTTGAATTGAATAAAAGCACTTGCTGGCTCGGTTCAAAGTGGCATGGTTTTATATGCTTGTCATGCCACCTCTTTGTCTTTTCTTTGTAGAGTTTGGCATTCTCATAGGAATGTAGCCGGAACTCGTCTAATTCATTTAATTGCATCAGTCTCTTTTCGCCCGCAGCTTCAAAATCCATATTCAATTTCTTTATTGCCCAATACTCCTTATGTTCCAACTCCACCGGTAGGTGGCAAGCTTTTCCGTAAACTAGTTTGTAAGGCGATGTTCCGATTGGAGTTTTGAAAGCTGTCCGGTATGCCCATAGAGCGTCATCTAACTTTGATGCCCAATCCTTTCTATTTACGCTCATTGTCTTCTCCAAAATTTTCTTTATTTCTCTGTTTGATACCTCGGCTTGCCCGCTTGTTTGGGGATGGTAAGCTGTGGCAACTTTGTGACGTACCCCATATTTTGCCAAAAGGTTATTGAGCAGCCGGTTGCAAAAGTGTGTGCCTTCATCACTGATCAATGCTCGTGGAGTCCCGAATCAGGAAAATATGTTCTTCTTGACAAGGGCGGCGACTACCATGGCATCATTTGTAGGCAAAGCAATTGCCTCTACCCATTTGGATACATAGTCAACGGCAAGCAAAATGTACTTGTTCCCTCGGAAAGGTGGAAATGGGCCCATGAAATCTATCCCCCACACATCAAAGAGTTCAACTTCAAGAATGTTGTTAAGGGGCATCTCTTGCTTTCTTGTGATTGTACCCGTTCTTTGACATTGGTTGCATCTTTTGACAAAGGCATGTGCATCTTTAAACAAAGTAGGCCAGAATAGCCCGGATTGTAGAACCTTGGCCGCTGTAGGGTCGCCTCCGTGATGGCCTCCATATGGTGAGGCGTGACAATCATGCAAAACAGAATCAACCTCTTCATCCGGAATACACCTCCGCATTAACTGATCGGCACATTGTTTGAACAAGTACGGTTCATCCCAGTAATAGAACTTAACATTATGCAGGAACCTTTTTCGAGCTTCGCTTTTGAAATCTGGAGGTAGTACTCCGCTTACCAAGTAATTGACAAAATCTGCATACCACGGAGGGGAATCATGACTAATTGCAAACAGTTGTTCATTGGGAAAGAATTCCTTTATTTGCTCATCTTCTTCCATGTGTGCATGATTTTCTAACCGAGAGAGATGGTCCGCCACTTGATTTTCAGTCCCCTTCCGGTCTCTGATTTCTACATCAAATTCCTGCAACAATAGTACCCAACACATTAATCGAGCTTTAGATTCTTTCTTAGTAAATAGATACCTGATTGCTGCATGGTCAGTGTGGACTATGACTTTTGTTCCCACTAAATAAGCTCTGAACTTCTCAAATGCCCAAACTACTGCTAACAACTCCTTTTCTGTGGTAGTGTAATTTTGTTGTGCCGGATCTAGAGTTTTGCTTGCGTAGTAAATAGAATGGAACACCTTGTCCTTACGCTGCCCCAGTACTGCTCCAATGGCCAAATCACTAGCGTCGCACATGAGCTCAAAAGGCATTGACCAATCCGGGGCTACAATAATAGGTGCAGTGATCAGCTTCTCCTTAAGTGCTTCAAATGCCTTGAGGCAGGAATCATCGAATTTGAATGGTACATCTTTCTCGAGCAACCTGCACAAAGGAGTAGAAATTTTAAAAAAATCCTTAATGAAGCGTCTATAAAAACCTGCATGTCCTAAAAAGCTCCGGACACCCTTGACTAAAATTGGAGGCGGTAATTTTTCAACGGCCTCGACTTTTGCCTTGTCTACTTCAATGCCAGTTCTGGAAATTTTATGGCCCAAGACAATTCCCTCTTGCACCATGAAGTGACACTTTTCCCAATTGAGAACCAAATTAGTTTCCTCGCACCGGGCTAGCACTTTACTCAGATTCCTCAAGCAATCATCATATGAGGACCCGAAAACAGAGAAATCATCCATAAACACCTCTACAAATTTTTCCACCATATCAGTGAAAATGGCCATCATGCATCCTTGGAATGTCACAGGTGCATTGCATAGGCCAAATGGCATTCGCTTGAAAGCGAAGGTACCATAAGGACAAGTGAAAGTGGTCTTCTCTTGATCTTCGGGGCATATAATAATTTGATTATACCCTGAGTAGCCATCCAAAAAGCAATAATATTCGTGCCCTGCTAATCTGTCGAGCATCTGATCAATGAAGGGAAGTGGAAAGTGATATTTTCGGGTTGCCTTGTTGAGTTTCCAATAGTCAATACATACCCTCCATCCGGTAATAGTTCGAGTGGGGATCAATTCGTTCTTTTCATTCTCTACAATGGTCATTCCCCCTTTCTTGGGTACACACTGCACTGGGCTAACCCAATTGCTGTCAGAAATCGGAAAAATAATACCCGCATCAAGCAATTTTATGACCTCCTTCTTCACCACTTCTTTCATTATCGGATTCAACCTCCGCTGCTGCTCTACACTGGGGCGATGTCCTTCTTCTAAAAATATTTTGTGCATACAAAATGATGGACTGATTCCCTTTATATCTGCGATGGTCCACCCAATTGCTTTCTTATATTCCCGAAGAACCCATAGTAATTTATCCTCTTGTGTGCTAGTCAGGCTGGATGAGATGATAACTGGTAATGTTTCAGATTGACCCAAATAGGCATAGCGCAGATGCGCTGGGAGTGGCTTGAGTTCAAGCTTAGGTGCTTCCTCAATAGATGGCCTAGGAGAGGTCAAAGTAACAGGCCTCTCCAATTCTTCAAATTTTCTGAACCCTTGAATGTAGTTGCAAGATAGATCCATTAACTGCTCAATGTCCCGCATTATGTCATCATCAACAGATTCCACATCCCCAATCAATAAGCATTCAACTGGATCAGCTGGGCTCAAGTATGGTACTAAAGACGTGGCAACAGTTTCCACCACAGAAATCATAGACAACTCCTCGTAATGTGTCGGCAGTCGCAGTGCTTTATAAACATTAAACACTTCTTCTTGGTCCCCCAACCGCAAAGTCATCTTTCCCTCGCAAACATCTATGATGGCTCGGCCGGTAGCTAAGAAGGGACGCCCCAAAATAAATGGGACGTCCTGATCCGGTTCATAGTCCAAAATGATGAAATCCGCCGGAAATATAAACGAACCCACTTAGACTAGAACATCCTCAATAACACCCTCCGGGTGAGCCAAAGAGCGGTCTGCCAGCTACAATATGACTGTGGTTGGGCGTGGATCCCCTAATCCCAACTGTCGAAACACTGATAATGGCATCAAATTTATGCTTGCTCCGAGGTCGCATAGTGCCCTTCCCACAGCATGTTTTCCAATAGATATCTAGAAGTGAAGCTGCCCGGATCCTTTAACTTTTGCGGTAATTTCCCTTGAATCCTCGAACTGCACTCTTCAGTAAATGCCACCATCTCAAACTCAGTCAATCTTCTTTTGTTGGCCACAATATCCTTGATGTACTTTGCATATTTCGGCACTTCTTGAAGAATATCCACTAATGGAATGTTTATTTGCACCTGTTTTAAGATCTCAAGAAATTTCTTGTAAGCCTCATTGTCTCTCAACTTTTGCAATCTCTGGGGAAAGGGAGGTGGTGGCCTTGCAACCAATTGTGGGGGTTGCTTAGCCACTACCTCGTCGACTGAATTTTCATCTCCCTTGGCTGCTTCTGAAGTGATCTCCATGGTAGTTGGTTTTTCATCAAAAGTGACTTGCTTTTTCTTTTTCTTTTCGACCTCCTCTAACTGCCTCCCATTCCTTAACGAAACTGCATTTAGCGATGCCCGTGGGTTAGCTTCAGTGTCGCTGGGTAGTGCCCCAGCAGGTCGGGTATTCTGTGCTCCGGCCAATTGCCCCAACTGGCGTTCCAAATTTCTCACTGTAGTAGTGAGGGTTTGATACTCTGTTATGAATTGTTTATTGTCTTGCACCAGCTGCTTCAGTAATTCATTTGTGTTATCATCAGATGGAGGAGGTTGCCTCTGTGATTGGTTATAATTTCCCTTGGTCTGTTCATATTCTGCTGCAGCTGATTACCTCCCCATGAAAAATTAGGATGATTCCTCCAATTTGGATTGTAGGAATTTCCATACTGTGCATGTTGATTCACGGGACCCCGGCTTTGTTGCCCCACATAATATATAGACTCTGGATTGGTGGGACACATATCAATTGTGTGGTTATCACCACACATCTCGCAGCATATTGACATTTGCTAAACCTTCTGCCTAGGTTGAACCTGCTGCATATTCATTCTGTTCATCTGATTTGCTAATTTGGCCATTTCTGCTCTCATGGCTGCTAAGTCATCCAATTCTATCAACCCTGCTCCTTTCTGCTTTATGGCTCTGCGTGAGTCACCATCACCTTGCCAATTATGGTCATTGGCTGTAAAGTTGTTCAATAAAAGTTGGATTTCGCTGTAAGGTTTAGCCATGCAACTTCCACCGCATGCTGAATCAAGGTTCATCTTGGTTTTCTTGGTGGGAAAGAATTTGATCAGAAACTTTCTTGCCAAGTCATCCCATGTGTATATACTGTTTGTCGGCTCCTTTTGTAGCCACTCTTTTGCTTCCCCCAACAGAGAAAAGGGAAACAAAGTCAATCTCACATAATCCTTCGACACATTCGGGTAGTTGTAAGTGTCTGTTATCTCCAAAAAATTCTGGATGTGTCGCTGTGGGTCTTCGTGAGGCAGCCCCACATATTGGCCCGTAGACTGGATGAGTTGCACCATATACTGCTT
>MCJB01014722.1:2568-55669 GCA_002018475.1 Nicotiana obtusifolia
AGTGTTTTCTGTTACTACTCATTGATCAGTTGAAAGAAGTTTCTGTTAGAAATTACCCTGTTTTACCATTTCACTGATGTTTTATTACTTCTTTATAGATTGCCTTGTGCATTATGTGATTTCTACTTTCAGTAATTATTTATACTTATTACTCACTGAGTTGGAAGTACTCACATTACTCCCTGCACCATGTGTGCAGATTCAGGCGCTATCGGTTCCACCCCGAGGTATTGACTACTAGCATCGTCAGGGTGGTGATTCGGAGACTACGAGGTAGCTGTTGGCGTTCGCAGCCCCGTGTCTTCTTTATTTTGTCGCTTTCACTTTCTTCAAACATTTGTGCTAAGGATGTTGTAATAGATATATTATTAATAGGATTTCTTTAGTTGCTCATTACTTAGTGACACCCCGATCTGAGGGCTGTAGTCGGGATGGTACTACTTATATATATTCTGACTGACTTTGTTGTTAATCTAATCTTGTTTAAAACTGTGTAATTTAACTGTTGAACGGAATTAGGTTGGTTTGGCTTGCCTTGTCCCCACGAGAGGCGCCATCACGACCGGGTTGGGATTTTTGGGTCGTGACACTTTTCTTGCTACCACCATGCTCCAATTGCATGACGCCAAGATCGGCTTTGGGATCCCCTACTTTCGGCTTAGATTCCAAGCGCAACTTCTCAATGCAAGCAGTCCTTCCTGTGTCCCCCTTGTGTGCCTGAGCAAAGTTCCCGATCATTGCTGCAAGCTTCCCTGACTCTGGGCATTCACTTGCCCGATGTGATCCTTTACAGAAGTAGCACCCTCTCTTAGGCACATACTCGCTACCGTTTTCCGGCTCCTTGACGTTTCTCTTGGACCCATGTCCGCTATGGGTTGGCCCTTTATCGTTACCCTTGTATACCTCGGCTATGCCTTTTCCATTGTCCTCGTCATGATCTCCCTCACCCCTCTCGGGGTTGCTTCTTTGGACTTGGTAGGCTCTATCTTGAAGTCAACAAGCGACTTGGCTACCGCTATGGCCTCGTCCACATTGGCTACTTGATGTCTTCTTAACTTCTGCTTTGCCCAATTTTGCAACCCATCCATGAAGTAGAAGAGGGAATCTTCCTCGGACAACGACGGGATTTGCAGCATTAAGCTAGTGAACTCGAGCACATACTCCCGAATTTTGGCCATCTGTCGGAGCTCCCTTAGCTTCCGCCTAGCTTCATACACTACTTTCACCGGGTAGAATTGCTTCTTCAACTCCTTCTTCAACTGCTCCCACGTCTCAATTTGCATAGCCCCTTCTCTCTGTAAGCACCATTTTTGACGCCACCACAACGCAACAATCTCTGTGAGTTACAATACAACGGTGTTGATCTTCGCCTCATCGTCCCTCACTCTACCGCGCTTGAAGTAGTTCTCCAAGTGCCAAAAGAAGTTCTCCACTTCTTGTGCACCACGAACATCTTTGAACACTGGGGTTCGGGAGCCTCGATCTTGGGCTCGCTCGTCACAACAACATTACCGTCTGCCTCGATCACGCCATCGTCGACACGCTCCTCGAGTGCCTTTATCTTAACCTTCATGGCATCGATAGTGCTTATTGCCTCCATGAGTTCGCACTCCGAAGTAGTGATGGTTTGTCTTAGCTCTATCTTGGCATGCGTGCGCCCCTCCAAGTCATTTCGGATACTCTCAATCTCCTCAAGAGTGTGTACCTTAAGAACGCTAAGGGTGCCTTCCACCTTCTCCAAGCATTGGCCAAATATCTACTAATGTACTAAATAGCTTGGCTAAACTTGAAAACATTAATACTTTTTGTAATCCTATGTCAAGCAGCCCTACTTGCTTAGGTACTTCAAGTGCTCCCAATGAGACATGTCGCCCATGTAATGTCACTAGTTAAGTATTAATAATATTTTGTCGTCCAGCAAAAAGCTCCTAAAAGATTATTTACCACTTATAAAATGTAACTTAAATATATAATTAATACATATTATAATAAATATAATAATCTTTGTGATTAATTTATGAAAGGACCATTCTATTTTTATAATTTTAATAAATTTAAGTTATATTTTATAATAAGCTATATAATAATTTATTTATAGGTTCATAAAAAGTACCATATAAATGTTTTTAAAATTTTAGAATTTTTAATTAAGATGACATCATTTACTAGTTACAATATACAAGGAGAATTAATTTAATTAAGGGAGAAGAAAATAATAAAAGAGTTAGGGGGCATCATTGAACCAATAAACATAGGAAGTATAATAATATTCTGATTGGAGTCAAAGAGTCCGTCAAAACAGGAACTTTTGAGTACTCAATTATAAAATTTTTATTCTTATACGCACTTAAAAGAGTTTATAGAAATATGAAGCCTTAGAATGATAAATAAATTAACGTGATAAAAGTTCAGCATATCAAATGAGCCTCTTAGTTTGTGGCACAAACCTCTAAAAATTAAAATTGACTTCTAATAAAAAGAGTGCAAATCGTAGGGCATAATTATTATATCGAGGAAAATAATCAAGCAGACAACCTTGTAGTTGGGGCTTGGGACTTTTATATAATTACAATGTTGCTTAATAGATATCTTACTTAAATGTGTGTTTGAGAGTAATTAGAATTTAATTCTCCATGGAGACCAAATTTATGAAATAGAACTAGTTTAAACTAGGCATGTATTAATTACCATAATAAAATAAACACGAGATAAATTTACTCATATTCATTTGATTCATCTTTTCTTATATAGTGGAAGAATATTTAGTTTTAATAAGAAATAATATATTAATAAAGATCAATTAAATATTAGTATCATTACTGAGAGAGAAAGAGAAAACTACAAAAAAAGAATAAGGATGAATAAGAGAGAAAAGAGTTATAATTGAATAATTATAAGTGAATGAATGATAGCGCATATAGATAAACTGCAAGGCTAACATAAATTATTGACATGTTTAAATACCATAAGCTTTTTCTCACTCTTACAGTAAAAAGCAACAATAAGAAATAAGTTTTTATAGTTCAATTTGTAAATTATTCACATATATCCACCAAAATTTTTATTGCCCTTTCATAAAAATAATTTAAAACGTAATAATCATAATAAAACATGCATAGTGAATTAGCTAAAAAAACGTGATGTCTTTTATATCTTTATAAGACATAAGTTGCATGAAATTAATATTGTTCGCTATTAGTTGTATTGTACGTTAATAAATCTATCTCTTACTTTACTTTTTTTCTTATTTTTTCATCTCTTTTTTTTTATCCGAGGCTTTACATGTGAAATACCTACGTAGAAACTAGTAAAATAATAAAAATAGTATTAAAAGTAGAAGAAAAAGCAATCTCATTAAGTCAAGTGGCATAACTACAAAAAGCCAAGTGGCATGGTTAAGACAAAACAAACTACCTTTCTAACTAAAAAATATTTGAATTTTAAATTTTTAATTAATTGGTTACTCTATTTGAAAATTAATAAATATAAATATCTTATTTTCACGACCTGGATTTTTCACCCTCGGGAGTCGTGAGGGCGCCTACTAATGAAAGCTAGACAAGCCAATTAACCGAATTATTTGCCTTGTTTCAATTTTTAAATTCATCACAACTTAAAACCAACAACTAATAATAGCATAACTTAACGAGTGGAATAATAAAATTTCAGACTTTAAAATACCGCTAATAAAATCTCCTTAATGAAACTACCCAAGATTTGGTGTCACAGCTTCACAGACTGTGTAGTACTACAAATAAGGGTATGAAAGAAATAACAAAGTACTGTCTCTGGGACTACATAAAAGAAACAGGTAGAATAGATAGCGGGAGACACCAAGGCCTGCGGACGCCTGCAGAACTAACTCGGGTCGCCTGATAAGCAAAAAAAACTAGAAGCTCACTACGGTCCGAAATCTGCAGCGCTGGGATCTACACAAAAGAGTACAGAGTGTAGTATCAGCACAACTGATCCCATGTGCTGGTAAGTGCCTGGCCTAACCCCGGCGAGGTAATGACGAGGCTAGGACCAGACTCCAGATAGACCTGTGCAGTTATATATATATATATACACATCTACAGTGGAAAGATAGAAGTTATTAAACAATTAAAGTTGGGGAACGGAAACATGCTTCCGGGTAGCAGATAAAACAGATCATCAAGGAATAATAAGGAAACTACAATTTAACTTCTAACACGAATAAAGAGAAACACATGCAACTTTCACTTTTAGTTCCATCTTGTTGTAGGCGTGCAACCCCATCTCATTTCTCATATTTTGTGGTAGGCGTACCACCTGCTCGCATTTCATTATATCTTTGTGGTAGGCGTACCACCCGCTCCCATTTACTTCATATTTTGTGGTAGGCGTACCACCCGCTCCCATTTACATCATATTTTGTGTTAGGCGTGCCACCCGCTCCCATTTCATCATATCTTGTGGTAGGCGTACCACCCGCTCCCATTTACAAATCATCACAAAAATCACAAGAAACCCCGGCAAGGGAACAAAAGCAATATAATAACTTCCCAGCAAGGGAACAATAATATCAAAGCAAACATCCCGGCCAGGGAGAATCAGCTATAATCAATCTTAACTCAACTTCTACCCAGCTCAACTAATGCCAAAACTCAATTATAAACAAAGTCCACGACAAATAAACTGAATTCTTGCTCAACATCGAGAATCATCATTAAGGCTTTCGTAGTATCATTTAAGAACAGAACAACTATCCATTTAAGACTCACGGTCATGCTCGACACCAACGTATAAATACTCGTCACCATGCATATACGTCGTACTCAAAAAGAAGCAATTAACAAATAGGACACAACTCCTAATCCCTCACGCTAAGGTTAGACCGGGCACTTACCTCGCTTTGCAACCAAATTCAAGATTCCAACAAACCTTCGCCTTGAAACTTTGTGTCCGAAGACTTCAAATCTTCGGTGATACTTCACCAGTGTCAAAGGATGACTTGGTCTTGGATGACTAGCAAGTCAAAAGATCTTGAGGCAAGGCTTCAAGAGGGGACTTGTCATTACAAAAGAAAAATGAGTTGTGACTGCACACTTTCTTCATAGGCGTTTGTTGTGGGGCTGAAATCAACATCCACTGTAATTATTTTCCTCCCAAATGAGGTACTTCTCAGTACCCCCGAACCATAACTTCCACATTTCTTTCCCAATACCATTTTCACTAAATACCTGATTTTTCCAACAAGTCATACAACAAAACCATTCAGAATTATGCAAATCCATAGAACTCTATCTATAATCTAAAATTTTCTTCCCAACTTTGTTATTTGAACTTAATAACAGATAGCCCAAAACTAAATCAAACGTAATGTATCTCTAAGATATCATTACTTAGCGGGTAAGCAGTAATATATAGACACGTCATTGAATAGGGAGATGAACGGCAAGGATCTGTTGAAGAAATACACAAGAGTGATGAAGGATAATTGATAGCGACGGTCAAGTAAATCCTTCTCAGAGAAGCAGAGTCTTAATAGGCGGCTGTTGCAGTTTTTACACTGTAGGGAAAGTGTCAATGCGTTTCTTTATTTTTGAAAAGGATTCCAGTTAGACAGTAATTGTTTGGAAGCCAAATTCCAATTGCGAAGAAGTTAATTTGCTATAGCAGGATTCTAGGGCATTCTTATTCTACGTGGATCCTTGGCTAACTTTAATACCAAGGATTGTATACTGGTCCAAAGAAAATTAATGGATTAACTAAAATGGGCCTATAGCTAGATTGATGGCAATGTGTCACGATCCGGATTTCCGACCCTCAGGAGTCGTGATGGTGCCTACTAGTGAAAGCTAGGCAAGCCAATCAACCTAATTATTTGCCTTTTTTTTTTATTCATTACAACTTAAAAGCAACAACTAAATAACAGCATAACTTAATTACCCAAGATTTGGTGTCATTGCTTCACAGACTGTCTAAGAGTACTACAAATAAGGGTGTGAAAGAAGTAACAAAATACTGTTTCTGGGACTACATAAAAGAAACAGGTAAAATAGATAGCGGGAGACGCCAAGGTCTGCGGACGCCTGCAGGACTACCTTGGGTCACCTGATCAGCAAGAAGCTGGAAGCTCACTACGGTCTGAAATCTGCAGCACGGGAATCTGCACAAAAGAGTGCAGAGTATAGTATCAGCACAACCGACCCCATGTGCTGGTATGTGCCTGGCCTAACCTCGGCGAGGTAGTGACGAGGCTAGGACCAGACTCCAAATAGACCTGTGCAGTTATATATATATGTACATCTACAGCGGAAAGATAGAATTAATTAAACAATTAAAGTTGGGGAAGGGAAACATACTTCGGGATAGCAGATAAAACAGATTATCAAAGAATAATAAGGAAACCACAATTTAACTTCTAACACGAATAAGGAGAAATACAGGCAACTTTCACTTTTAGTTCCATCTTATTGCAGGCGTGCAACCCGATCCCATTTCTCATATCTCGTGGTAGGCGTACCACCCGCTCCCATTTCATTATATCATGTGGTGGGCGTACCACCCGCTCCCATTTCATTTATCTTGTGGCAGGCGTGCCACCCGCTCCCATTTCATTTATCTTGTGGTAGGCGTACCACCCGCTCCCATTTCATTATATCATATGGTAGGCGTACCACCCGCTCCCATATCATTATATCATGTGGTAGGCGTACCACCCGCTCCCATTTCATTATATCATGTGGTAGGCGTACCACCCGCTCCCATTTCATTATCTCTTGTGGCAGGCGTGCCACCCGCTCCCATTTCATTATATCGTCACAAAAATCACAAGAAATCCCCGCAAGGGAACAAAAGTAATATAATAACTTCCCAGCAAGGGAATAATAATATCAAAGCAAACATCCCAGCAAGGGAACAAAAGCAATATACTAACTTCCCAGCAAGGGAATACTAATATCAAAGCAAACATCCCGGCAAGGAAAATCAGCTATAACCAAATCTCAACTCAACCTCTACTCATCTCAACTAATGCCAATACTCGATTGTAATTAAGGTTCCACAACCGAAACAGTTCCATCTACAATTAACCTACCAATCCAATTATCATTGTCTTAAGTCCAGACACGACCCACTAATATGACACTGGGACCCTTAACAAATTTTTATTCAACTAATCTATTTAACAATTTAACAACTGACTTTATATCTACAGAAGAAGTCTAAACCTATAACAAAGAGAACAACTGTAAAGAAGAAACTAGCGTAACAATTTCTCACATGAATTCCCATTTCCACATGAAAATACCAAGAACAATATTCAGCAAATTTTAAACAACAATCACACAAAAACTATCCATTTAAGACTCACTGTCATGCTCGACACCAACGTTTAGGTACTCGTCACCATGCCTATACGTCGTTCTCAAAAAAAAAAACAATTAACAATTAGGACACAACTCCTAATCCCTCGAGCTAAAATTAGACCGGGTACTTACCTCGCTTTGCAACCAAATTCAAGATTCCAATTCTGACGGTGATCATTTGTCAAAGGTTGTTCAGACCGAATAATCTGATGAAGATCAGTATCCATTAGTTCATAAATTATGCACACATCATTGAAAGCCTCTTTCTTTGGCGGCCTTGTGATGTCTTTGATTGCGACAATATTTTCGTGATCCATGTGCCGAAGTAGCTTAATTTCTCTCACTGTCCTCTTAGCATCAATTCTATTATCAAATGCATTTGCTATTTTCTTAATCGCAACTTCCTCACGCATCTCTGAATTTATAGCAGCACATACGAGGCGTAAGCTCCGCGGCCGATAGGACGAATAGGAGGAACGTATTTGCTGGAGACTTCCAATAAGTTACCGTACACATTGTAATGGACGTATTTATCGCCGTGTATGAGCACTCCTCTTATTTCACGACTACTGACGTCGCTTGAAGCTCCGCCAGTTTAATTAGCCATGACGACGGCGTCGCAACGGATGATAATAGTGCTGGTGGTGCAAGTAGCTGGCGGCAGAGGAAGTCGCCGGTTCTAGCGGCGTTTGACAGTGGTCGTCTTTGATGTATATATGGTGGTGAAATAATTTTTTTGAATTTAAGCCATTGGAATAATCGAAACAGTAAAGACGACTTTGAAAATCCGTGAGCTCAGTAGACTTCAGTCTTCACTATGGGGCAAAGATCTTTAATGAGAATCCATAAAGATGTAATATTTAGCTCAAGATTTCAAAAGGGTATTGAACTTTAGTGCCAACTAGTGAAACAGATAGAGGAATTATAGTATTAAATGCAAGTTGAAGGAGCCGACAAAGGTGGACTGTGTGGAGTGTGTGTTTGTGGGTGAGAGACGTGAGAAGTGGGGGGTCAGGGAATTATGGAGTTAGTTATCAACATGAACTGAGATACTACAATTTGACTCCTACTCAAACTAATAATGGTAGTCGGAGAAGGAAAGACGTGTTTCAGAGTACTGCTTGAATTAAAAATTATGGTGCTACGAATCTACACAATAATCAACTGTGATGAATTCATATGTTCTACCAACTGCCACGTGTAGTTTAGTAGATTAACTATGTGCTCCATTTGCTTAATGTGGGTCGTCACAAAATTGATAATAAGCTAAAAGCTTAAATACCCACAACCAAAAATCAAAACTTTGAACAAAATAAACATAAAAAGTGCCAAAATAAACACATGATAAATTGATAATATGCAAAAATCTCAAACATCCACATTCCGAAAATGAAAATTTGGAACCAAAAATAAAATAAAAGAAATGAGCAGAACACAAACCTGAACTGAAAGTTCAAATTCAAGAATTGAGTGCCACGTGGATTGGTGGAGGGGATAGTGAATATAGAAATTGAGGAACCAAATGATAAAAAAGGTGATGAATTAATTAAGGGAGAAGAAGGTTTAGAAAACACCAGTGAAATTTGGTTCATATATACTGAACTTAATTTCTTAGCAGTAGTTAACATGTCCACTTTCAAGATTCTATATACTAAACTCCTATTTGTTAGACCTACTACTACAGTACTATTGCTGTTTCTTGAATTCTTCTTTTTTCCCTTTGGCCCCTCTTGTTTTAAGTTTTCAGAATATAGCACCAAATATTTTTGAGTTAATAACCCCAAAATCCCTTTAACTATCAACTTTTTGTGAGTTACATATTTAAACTATCAGGTGTCTACATAACCCTCTCAGCTATATTCCTTTTCATATTAAAAATCCTCGGTCGAATCTTAGAGGTATCTCCTTGAACTATATTCTCCTATATATTAAAGACTTCTCGTTAAATGCCAGAAGTGTATATGTATAACTATATTAACTCATAGTTTGTATTTGGATGTAGCTAGCTTTTTCGTAATGTATTACTCTCGGATGACCGATTAACATGGGCCGCTTTGGCCAAAGTAGGATCTAATACAAATATGTTATTTTTTAGGGGAAAAGACAGGAGTACCTATAAAGGTTAAAATATTTACCTTGTTCTACCCATAAAAGAATTCTACATATTAAATAATTACAATCCCCTAGCCATTTAATAAACAGGCGAATATCTCAAAATAACTACCTATGCTAATGCCTACCTATAAAAACAGAAAGTTGCTCAATTTGGTAGCATTTTACAAAAATTAGCCCACAAAAATTGAGATTCCACCAGCATCATAGAATCGATGTTGAAGATTTAAGGATCGCAAGCCTGAAAAAATAGAGCGAAGATGCTAAGTTGAGTAAAAATATTAAAAATTTGACTTTTCTCAACTTTTGTAGAAGTAAAAATATTTTCAATATGTTCGAATCAGAGCAGCTAATTTGACTCTTGAAGATGCTGAAAATTTTGCGGCTCAAAATCGCATCGTGTTGTTCAGATTTTGATTTCACTGATTACAGAAGTTTAGCGCTCAAACTTCTGAATTTTTAACTGAAAATTCTGTTCTCAGTTTGGAGATCTGGAGGTTTGAATCATAACAACTTATTTGAGTTCGAAAAATTTTCTGTTGAAATTCAGTATTTGACATTAACACTGTTGAAATTTGCATTGTCGAGATTAGTTTTTAGACATAAAAGTAGTCAGCTGCGAGCGTAGTCAGCTAGCAATTTTGCATAATCATGGAATATATACCAATTTTACTGCAGCATAGTGGAGAATGGGATGATAACCATAATTTCATAAACTTTCACGTTGATAAAATTCTAATAAAGACTTGTTGAAAATTTGAACAACTTCTTAGAGAGATTGCAAAGCAACTGCAAAAAGACAGTAACACAATAGTTCTTCAATATGCTATTGCTCAAGGATATCCGCCAATTACAATTTGCAGCGATATGAGTGTTAGTGTTTACATGAAATTGAAAAAATCAAGTGCAGGGATGACAACGCTCCCACTATGTGTGTCGTTGCTAAAAATACTATAGCTGCAAGCACCTTCAATTTTCGATGTTGCTACAATTTCATCAGAAATTACACAATTTGAAAGCAGAAATATGATCAACACTTTTGATGTGCGAGAAGGAGATGACACCAATATAGAACTTGATTATGCCAACATCATAACTGATCAATTTTATCAAAAAGTTGAAAAATGACAAATTTATAAAGACAAGAACCTGCTGGCTCTCCTTATGAAACAGTATGCCGTTTGAGAAAAATGTCAATATTGGGTTAATAAATCATGCCCAAGAAGGTTCGTCTGCATTTTTGAAGTAAAAGACTATGTGATACCTGTATAGTATATCACGATGTTATATCAGTATACTATGTGAGTATAGAATTGTACTGGTTTGTTTGTGTGTGTTTTTATCAGTAAAACATGATATCGATATAGTATATCACTATGCTATATCAATATACTATGTGAGTATAGAATTGTACTAATTTGTGTGTGTGTTTTTATCAGTAAAAGATGATACTGATATAGTACATAAATACGCTACATCAATATATTATGTGAGTATAGAATTATACTAGTTTTTGTGCATGTATTTCTTATCAGTAAAAGATGATATTGATATAGTATATAAGTATGCTATATGAGTATACTATGTGAGTGTAGAATTCTACTGGTTTGTGCGTATGTTTTTTATTAGTAACACATGATACCGATATAGTATATAAGTATGCTACATCAGTATACTATGTAAGTATAGAATTATACTGGTTTTGTGCGTGTGTTTTTATCAGTAAAAGATGATACTAATATAGTATATAAGTATGCTATATGAGTATAGAATTGTACTGATTTGTGTGTGTATTTATTAATCAGTAAAACAAGATACCGATATAGTATATATGTATGATATATCAATATACTATGTGAGTATAGAATTGTACTGGTTTGTCTGTGTTTTTATCAGTAAAACACGATATTTATATATGTTGAAGCAAACGACATAAAGATGTAAACATTATACATATTTAGCATCAGTATACTATTTGAGTACATAATTATTTTGATCATTCTTCTTCTCTGCACATAACTGTAATTGTATTATAAACAGGTATACCTTTGATTGCGTGGATGAAAGATGCACTTAGAGACTTAAAGCATCAAGCCTACGAGCATCAAATCTTTTCAAAGTGACGAATTTCAATTCTGTCCACATTTTATTTAAATGATAAGAGATTTTGTTCACAAAAGCAAGCTGTCTCAGCTTTTGTTGCAGCTGTGGTACAAGATAAACTTGTTGACCCAAAAATTATATATACACCAACAGATATCCAGAGAGACATCCAAAAAGCATATAGTATGGACTTAAGCTACATGTAAGCATCAAAAGAAAAAGCGATGCAATTGTTGAGAGGAACACCAAGTGAGTCATATAAGAAAATACCAACATATCTTTACATGTTAGAGTATGCTTACCCAAGATCAGTGGCATGACTACACACTGAAGTAGATGGGAGCTTCTTGTATGTATTAATAGCGATATATGCATCGATTACAGGCTGGATCTATTGTAGGCCAACAGTTGTAGTTGATGGAAATTTATTAAAGTCAACATACAGAGGGAGCATACTCACAGCTTCCACGCAAGACGCAATGGGTAAGAAAAAAAGTTGTTTTAGAATTAGTATTGAATAATTGATGTACTTTACTATTTTAAAAATGCAATCCAATTACATTCAGCTAAAGCAGCAAAAAAGATCCTCAATATCATATGATACCAATATGGTATACAAGTATACTAACAGAGTATATAATTATTTGACTATATACTTGCACCTACCTATGACTCTATTATATGAAATGATATATTAATATTGTGTGTTGTACTGAAAAAAAAATTTCTTTGGTTTTATAGGACAAATTTTACCCCTCGCATATGCAATTGTTGTTCGGAAAACGATGCATCGTGGGAGTGGTTCTTCGTGCAGTTCAGAGAACCTATGGACAAAGAGAAGAAATGTGCATTGTATTAGACAGGCATGATGGTATATGAAGAGCAACTTCAATTGTTTATCCAGAAGTCCCTTATTGTGCATGTATGTTCCAGTTGTGGAACAACATAAAGATGAACTTCAAGAAGAGCCAAAAACAATCAAAGAAGTATACTTTGTGTTATCAAGAGCATACATTGTTGAAGAATTCAACATGCATATGGCAGAGTTAGAAGCTATTGATAATAAAGTGAAAACATATCCGACGGATATTGGATATGATAAATGGTCCGGGGCACATTCCAAGGCAAATAGAACCATGACCATGACATCGAATATTACAAAATCAGTAAATGCAACTAACAAGCACGCAAGAGACCTCCCAGTTGTGAATTTGCTTGACTTTATGACAACATTGATTCAAAAATAGAATTACACCAATCGGAAGAATGAAATGGAATCATTTATGAATATCGGTGAGAAGTATGAAAAAATATTGGCAGATAATACTATCTTATCACAGACAATGACGATATGCATTTTCAGAATCATAAACATATCGCATGTACTGCAGTTTCACTTATGCACATTAGAGATTTCACTAAATAACTACATATTGTTATTAAGAAAATACTATTACTTCATACAACTAATGACTTTTCTTAATTAAAATTATATTAGTTGTTGCATCAACATAATTCTTATATTTAGTAATTGATGGCCAAAGAAATGTGGTGCGCCTACATGAAAGAAACTGCACTTGTGGAAGGTTTCAGCTAGACGATATTCCGTATCTACATGCAATGGCAGTTATACAAAAATTCCATATGGATTAATACAAGTATTGCTCGGATTACTACAACGTAGACTATTTGCTGAAAACATATGATATACCAGTAAACCCTTGCCGAATGAAACAACGTGATAAATTTTAGAACATGTCTCTTCGTCGGTGGTACTCCCAAGCAAAAGGAAAAATCAAACCAGGAGACCTAAAAAGAAGAGAGGCGTAGGAGGTTGGGAAGAAAATACAGCTACATGTGCAGTATGCGGGAAAAAAGGACACAACCGGAAAACGTGCCCAAATATTCCAAAGAGAGATTAATATAATGCTTCAATATTTTTATAGAATTGATATATCGTAAAATCATATCATTTGAATTGAAAAAGAAATAAAATGCATGTCTTGTACTAGACATATATTTGGTATGGTGATTCTATGCGAAATTACTTTTTGGCAAAAATTTTATATGGCTACTTGTGTTTTTAATAAGTATATGTTTATTTAGTAATTTAGGTATATAAAAGTGGGATGCATTTACATCTAGCTGCTGGAGGAAAAGAGGCACTCAAATATAATATGATACCCAAGTGGTATATCTATATACCTTATTAGTATCAAAATATGTGCAGAAATAAAAGTGGTGCCACAAATGCAACCTTTGTACATACTTCTTTAACAAAATGAGCACGCTTTGCAGCTCATGTCAGTATTGAAGTATAACAAATTGGAAGCTATTTACATGCAATTGCTGTAGGAAAAAGGTACTCAAATACAATGTGATACCC
Organism: Nicotiana obtusifolia; assembly: GCA_002018475.1. NCBI lineage: Eukaryota > Viridiplantae > Streptophyta > Magnoliopsida > Solanales > Solanaceae > Nicotiana > Nicotiana obtusifolia. The sequence goes on from MCJB01014722.1 coordinate 16,504, forward strand.
GAATGATATATTTGTGTACCTTATTGGTATATAGTTGTATTGCACTAATGTGATTAAACCAAAATATGTGTAAAAACACAAGTGGTGCACCAAAAATTACAATATCTGTACATACTTCCTTAATAAAATGGGCACACTTTGCAACTCATGTCATTATTGAAGTGTAACAAATTGGAAGCCATTTACATCTAATTACTGCAGGAAAAAAGGTACTCAAATACAATGTGATACCTGAATGTTTATATTTTTATACCTTATTGGTATATAGTTGTATTGTACTAATATGGCTAAAACAAATATTGTGCAGGAATATAAGTGGTGCACCAAAAAAATGCAAAATCTGTACAGAATTTCGTTAACAAAATGGGCATGCTTTGCAGCTCATGTCAGTATTTTAGTATAACAAATTGGAAGTCATTTACATGTTGTTACTACAGGAAAAAAGGTACTCAAAATACAATGTGATACCTGAATGGTATATTTATATACCTTATTGTTATAAAGTTGTATTACACTAATATGGATAAACCAAAATATGTGCAGGAATATAAGTGGTGCACCAAACAAATACAACATCTGTATATACTTCCTCCACAAAATTGACACACTTTTCAACTCATGTCAGTATTTACATGTAGTTGCTGCAGGATTAGAGGTACTCAAATACAACGTGATACCCAAATTATACCTGAACCAAAATCTTTGCAGAATACAACTGGTGCAGCAATGCAAAATCTGTATAGAATTTCTTAGATTCAACTACAGCTAAAAATTGCTCTCAATACAAATCCAAAACCAATTCGCTTTCTAAAAATATTTCTTCTCATTCAGATAAATATGTTGCCAAAATTAAAACTCCTACAGTTTTCCAAAATGAAACAACTGAAGATAGATTCCAACATTAAAACTGTTATTCGTAGCTGAGGACGGTCTGGGCCAACTCTACACTACTTTAATCTTGTTCAGGTCTATCTTGATCCATTTACTTGATACTACATGACCCAAGAATACCCCTAAATCTAGCCAGAATTCACAATTCAAAAATTTTGCATTAAACTTCTTTTCTCTCAAGGTCTGAAGCACAGTCCTCAGGTGTTGCTCATGATCCTCCCAACTCTAGGAGTAGACTAGAGTGTCGTAAATAAACAAAATGATGAAAGAGTCAAGATATGGCTGAAATACACTGTTCATCAAGTGCATGAATGTTGTTGGGGCGTTGGTCAGCCAAAAGACGTCACAAGGAACTCTTAATGACCATACCGAGTCCTGAAAGCACTCTTTGGGATATCTGGCTCCCGAATCTTCAACTAATGATAGCTTGAATGCAAGTCGATCTTAAAGAACACTCTGGCACTCTGAAGCTGATCAAATAGGTCATCAATACGTGGCAATGGATACTTGTTCTTCACCGTAACCTTGTTCAACTGATGATAATCGATACACATTTGCATAGAACCATCCTTCTTCTTTACAAACAAAACAGGAGCACCCCAAGGCAACACACTAGGCGTAATGAATCCCTTATCAAGCAACTCTTGCAATTGTTCCTTTAACTCTTTCAACTTTGCTGGGGCCATACAATAGGGTGGACTAGAAATGGGATGAGTGCCAGTAACAAATCAATACCAAAGTCGATATCTCTATCGGGCAGCATGCCCGGAAGATCCGCCGAAATACATCTGGATAATACCTCACTACCGGAACTGACTGGACGATAAGAGTATCAACACTAACATCCCTCACATATGCCAGATATGCATCATACCCCTTCTCAACCATTCACTGAGCCTTAAAAAATGAAACAACCCTGCTAGGAACATAATCTAAGGTACCTCTACACTCTAACCACGAAAAGACTGACATAACCAACGTCATCGTCTTGGTGTGACAATCAAGGATAGCGTGATAGGGAGACAATCAGTCCATGCCCAAAATAACATTGAAATCCACCATACTGAGCAACAATAAATCGGTTCTAGTCTCAATATCACTAAGAACAACCAAACACAACCGATACACACGGTCCACAACGATAGAATCTCCCATCGGTGTAGACATATAGACACGAGAACTTAAAGAATCACGGGATACACTCAAATACAGAGCAAAATACGATGACACATAGGAATAAGTGGAGCTTGGATCAAATAAGACTGATGAGTCTCTATGACAAACCAGAACAATACTTGTGATGAGTCTCTATGACGACCCAAATTTCCTTCCGTAGGATGTTGTGACGACCCCTATTCTCTAAGACTAGGTAAGCCTAACTAGAACACAGAATAACTGAAATATTAAGTTAAAACTAAAATATCAACAACTGTAATAGATAAAACTGCGACTCAAGTATGAATAACTCCCAAAACGTGGTAGATATAAGTCACAAGCTCTAAAGAGGATTACTAAATATCCCTATACATCAGAGTCTAATGATGATAAGGAAACAACCTAATAAGGACTGAGAGGGACTCCGAGGTCTACGGGCGCTGGCGGATGTACCTTGAAGTCTCCACGTTCGGTCTAGATCACTGGTACCTGGTCTGGTAGGCAATACCTGGATCTGCACAAAAAGATGTGCAGAAGCGTAGTATGAGTACATCACAACGGTACCCAGTAAGTGCCACGCCTAACCTCGGTAGAGTAGTGACGAGGTCAAGGTAGGCCCTACTGGAAATAATAAGAAACTAGGTAAAAGATATAATAATATAATGAAATGTTAGAGAAGTGAAACAATGAGAATTTACAGAGAGTAAAAACACGGAAATAAAGGAAGACAAGTGCAACATGAAAGGAAAAACAAATCTTACAAGTTAAGAAACAACAACAACAACAACAACAACAACAACAATACAACAGATAGAGGAAATCAATAGGGGCACTCTCGAGGTACTGCCTCGTAGTCCCAAAAGTAAATATCTCACAATCTTTCCTTATATCACCGTGGGAGCCTTTCTATTTTATTTAAAAAATTATTTTTTTTCGAAATAGCATCCTGCGTTTTAGCCATCCTTATCACACTGCATGACTTCTAGTAGTTCCCCTACTAGCCACGCGTATCAAGCCCACCTTATCTAACCGCATGTGTTTCAACACCCAGACCTTATACCACCGTATGGGTATCAATAATCACTACGGCACTGCAGAAACCTTGTGCAAACAATAACAACCTCAAGGCAGAACCTCGTACAACAACCAAACAGTCATCTCAACAATAATCACGGAAACCAAACATAACAACTGAAACAATGGTATTTCAAGAATATCAATTTCAAGTAAAGCATCCCATAGTTAAACAACGAACATGGAATCAAGAAAGCAGGTAATTCAACTAAACGTATAGTACAAGTTGCAAATAAGAGATAAGACAAGTAGGCAGGTGAAATTAGGCTAAACATGATGATTATACATGCTAAAGTAACTCAGTTGAGGCATATAATGGAAACTACTTAAATAAAATCGAAATTTCAATATTTAGCCCGTGTACGCACTCGTCTCCTCACGTACACAACCCTCACATATCATAAATAGTAGCAACAATACCAAATCCTAAGGGGAATTTCCCCGCACAAGGTTAGACGAGTCACTTACCTCAAACCTCACTCAATCAATCGCTTGGAAGGCCTTTGCCTCGATTTTCCAACTCTGATCGCTTCAAATATAGCCAAAACAATTTCATACTATAAATATAACTATAGAAAATTAATTTATATAATGAAAATACGACTTTAGCAAAGAATTGAAAAAAATTTCCAAAACGTCCATCGTGGCCCACATCTCGGAACCCGACCAAAATTACAAAAGCTGAACACCCATTCGATATCGAGTCCAACCATACAAGAATTACTGAAATACGACCTCAAATTGCCATTCAAATCCCCAAATTTTAGCTTAAGAAGTTTTCCCAATTTTTCCCAAAATTCCAACTAAAAACACTAACTAAATGATGAAAACAACAATAGATTGGGGGGAATTAATCAAAACGAGTGAAGAATCCTTACCCAACTATTTTCTCTGAAAATCCCTCAAATGTTTGCATCAATCCAAGCTCTCTAGGTCCAAAAATGGATAATTAAATCAAACCCTCAAATTTAGGTTTTTTCTGTCCAGCGATTTCGCATCTGCGAACCCACAGCAGCATCTGCGGCTCTGCACCTGTGGAATTTTCATGGCAGGTGGGGACTTCACTTAAGTCCCCTGGGTCTGCTTTTGCAAGCAACGTGCCGCACCTGGGACCTAGTCGCTCCTGCGCATCTCCCACAACAGAATCGAAGATGCTTCTGCGAAAACTACTCGCACCTGTGAGTCCTACCTGGACTGCCCATTTCCACTTCCGAGCTCGATTGCTCAAACATGCGAGTCCGCACCTACGGCCAATCCTTCTGCAGGTGTGATGACACAAGAACTGGGAGCTTTAGCATTTTCACAAGTCTTCACAAGTCCAATATTTGTTTTGGATTCAATCCGAATCACACTCGAGGCCGCCGTGAGCCTGTCCGAGTATACCAACAAGTCCTAAAACATCATAAAAACTTAGTCGAGCCTTCAAATCACATCAAACAATGCTATAAACACAAATTGCGCATCGCTTCAAGCCTAATGAACTTCAGAACTTCTAACTTCTATATCTGATGTCGAAACCTATCAAATCAAGTTCGATTGACCTCAAAGTTTGCGCACAAGTCAAAATTGACGTTACGGACCTACTCAAACTTCCGGAATCGGAATCTAACCCCGATATCAAAAAGTCCATTCCTGGTCAAACCTTCGAAAAATCATTCAACTTTTCAACTTCCGCCAATTAACGCCGGAATGACCTACGGACCTCCAAATCAACATCTGGATACGCTCCTAACAAAATCAACCTACGGAGCTATTGAAACCATCGAAACTCCATTCTGGAGTCGTCTTCATACAAATCAAACTACGGTTAACTCCTACAACTTAAATTCCAATTGAGGGACTATGTGTCCCATTTTCACTCCGAAAATGGGTTTCTATCGTAAGTTCAAATTAATATACAATAATGACTAGGTTCACAATTAGATATTTATAGATATTTGGTGAATTTTTTAATAAAAAGACAAGGTTTATGCAAATATTATTGAATTTCCGGGAATCCATATACAGCTATTAGCCCGACATTGTCTTTAACACTACTAGAAAATGTCCATTTTCCGTCCGCTAATTTGATTCAGTCGGAGTTTCCGACCAAAACAATCAAAAATTTGATAAAAAATATATTTACTTTTTCTTTAATATATAATTTTAAGACTGACACTACGACTGGGTCCTTCGAAAAAATTGGCAGATAAAAACCCAAAAGATTTTTGCGAAGCTTTTGGTCGTTTTTATCAAAATATAAAAAAAATTTAAAGATTTTGACCGAATCTGTCAGCAACGTGAAATTAATTGCCGCCTAACACCCTTGATTTTGTTGATCCACGTGTGCGACTGATTTGGTTGGAACATTTAAATATAAATTAGTATTGCGACCGATTCGGTCGGAAATCCTTTTAATATACATGTTTTCCCCAAAAATATTGTATTTCGCCTCTTTCATCACTCTTTCTTTTTTCCTCCCCCATGACGGAACCCTCTACAGGTGCCATTAAAGAAAAAGATAATGTATTTCGTTCTCTCCTTCTCTCTATCCCTCCTCCTCTCCTCTCCTCTCCTCTCCGCTTCTTCTCATTTTTATTTTTCAATTTTTTTAGGAGAGGCGGCCGGGCAGCAGCAGTGTGTAGCAGCAGCGGCGGTGGTGGTTTCTTCCTCTATACTCAGTGGCGGTGTTGTAGTGGTCCTATTGCAAGGTTATTATAACTTTTATTAAATTTATTCAAGTATTTACAAATTTATGCTAGAAAATAGATTGATTTTCAATTTTTCAAACTTTTATGTGCTTAAAGAGTCACCGTATGATTTCTTGCATTTTGAATTGGGCAGCCACTGATATTGCTTTGATATTTAGTTTTCCTTTTACCTCTATTCCTCTTAGTAAATAATATTTATAATGATAGTAATAAAAAAGTAATATATAGTTTGTGAATTTTGATGAAGCACGATCTAATGAATCGGAATTACTTTAATAAAAGAGATTTTTCATAATATGACAAGAGGATAAGTAATACTAAGCAACACAAGTGTTTACACCTTACTTTCATTTTAAATGTTGAAATTGTGAATTAACATAAGTAGTTATTTCTTTACTTCATTTCTTATGAACTCATTTTCCTTCGATTGGAGGAAAATGTCTTCCATACTGAGGAGAGAAAATATTTTTCAAAATTCTCTTTCGACATTTCCTATTCCCACCCCACCCTATCTCCTAATCCACACTCTCGTTGTAACGACCCGACTTGTCGTTTTGTGAATTGGCATCTCGTTCAACAGATTAAAGCACCGAGCAACTTTGTAATATGTATTATGACTTGCGTGTGCGGTCGAGTTTGGTTTTCGGATTGAGAATTTAATTGAAAGAACAATTCTTATTTTTGAAGCTTAAGTGAAAAGAGTTTTTTTTACCGGATTTTGACTTTTGTGCAAACGACTGCGGAATGAAAATTTTATGATTCCAATAGCTTTGTATGGGGATTTTGGATATAGGCATAAGTTGTGATTTGGATTTGAAAGTCCATAGGACAATTCGGCGCGTTTTGGCAGAAGTTGGAAAATAGAAGATTTTTGAAAAGTTTGACGGGGAATTGACTTTATTGATATTGGGGTCGGAATTTGATTCTGGAAATTGAAATTGCTCCATTATGTCATTTATGAGTCATTCCAGATTGATTTGATACGTTGTGGCACAAGATATAGAATTTGGAAATTTTGATAAACTCATAAGTTCGATTCGAGGTGCGTTTCGTTGTTTCGATGTTGTTTGATGTGATTTGAGGCCTCGAATAGATTCGTATTATGTTATGGGGATTGCTGGTATATTCGGATGGTGTTTCGAGTGGCTCGGGCGAGTTTCAGACCATTTCTAGGTCATTTTCAATTGCTGATTTTTGGCTACAATAGTGTATATCATGAGAAATTTCTAATGCACAAGGCTGACTTTGGAGGCTTATATCTCGCAATGTGTAAGGAATTCATAGATGATCCAAAAATAAAAGTGGTAGCCCTTTGTGTCTAGTTTCTAGAATGGTAAAACATTCATCATTTGGATCTTTTTACAGAATGTTATGATCAATTTACCGAAGACTGATACTGCAATCTTTTTGTTTGGAAGTGTGAATCGCAAGAAATTTCTACTGCACATGGTTGACTTTGGAAACTAATAGCTCGCATCTATGGAATTTTGAGATGATTAAAACATGAAAGTTATAGACATTTTATTCTAGTTTCCAAAAAGGTAAATCATTCATTATTTGGACATTTGTACAGAAAGTTATGATCGATTTACTGAAGGCTTGTATTGCCTTTTGTTTTGGCTGGAAATAATGAGGCAAGTCGCATTTCACAGATGTGACTTGCTTGGAAAGAAGCTTATATTCGGGAGTTGGCCATTTTTATTCATTCTTGACGATTTTAGAGCTGGGGAGAAGCAATTTTGGGGAGATTTTCAAGGGAAACATTGGGGTAAGAATTCCTAACTCAATTAAATTACCTGAATCCATTGTTGTTCTTATCATTTAATTGGTGTTTTAAGTTGGAAAAATAATGAAAATCCTTAAGGTGGCGGGCCCCGCATTGACTTTCGGGTTGACTTTTTAATGTGATATTTTAAGTCGACGTTATATTATCCAGAATTGTTTTTGATGAATTTTAATGAAATTATATAATTTATTTGGTTAGATTTGAGCCGTCCGGAGACTATTTCACACGAGAAGGCTATTTTGGAATATCGGCCTAACTCTGTAAAGGCAAGTATCTTGCCTAACCTTGAGTGAGAAAATTACCCCTTAGAAATTGAGTCTTATGTGTAAATTTTATGATCAACGACGTGTATGCAAGGTGACGAGTACGTACCCAGGCTTATATGTGCAAATTTTATTGGTTCAAAGTCTTAGGCATTTTTATGTATTAAATTGGATAATTGTTGGTATTTATTAAATCCTCTATTTTCCATACCTCAAATCCTTGTTTGTCGAATTTGTTTATATATGATAATTTGGTGTGATTGCCACTTTGATTTTTACGTAAATCTCGTGTGTTTGTTGAGTTGACATTTCCTGAAAATAATTAATTAAATAAGTTTAAAAAGAGGCATTTGAATATTTATCTGAAATTTGGAATAAAGAAGGCGTTGTCCTATGCTGAGCTATTTTTCCATCCTTGTTATTGTTTTTGAGGTTTTATATACGTTGTGTGGAGCCTTGGGCTATTTGCTATGAAATTAACTGATTTCGTAGTACTTTTGGATAGGTTGTGGCCTACGGGCAATTTTTAATTACGAGTTGATTATGTGGTGTTGTTTTGATAATCTTCTGTGTAAATTATTGTGTGATTTGGGTTACTATTGTATGGCGTGTAAGGGTGGCATTTCATTGTTGTTATGTGTATTGGGATATTGTCTGGGCGGAGTGATAAGGGAGGCTATTGAACGGAGCGATAAAGGAGGCTATTATACGAGTGATAAGGGTGGCTATAAGAGCGATAAGAGTGGCTATTGATATTGTCAGGGCAGAGGGATAAGGGAGGCTATTATATGGAGTGATACGAGTGGCTGTAGGAGAGATAAGGGTGGATATTGTCAGGGATGATGCGGGATTATTGTGTTGGTGATTTTTATGTGATGTTGTAATTTCCTTGTGATTTCTTTTATATCTTTTGCAACTTGTTTTGTTACTTCAGTAAATTTGATAACAGTGTAATACATGTTGAAATTGTGAGCATGTGGCTATTGCCCGACGGATTATGTTATTTACACGTGAGTTGTCTGTGCGGTTCTGATATGAAATGTGGGCACGAGGTGCCGTGGATATATAATGATTACGATATTGGCACGTGAGTTGTCCGTGCAGTTGTGAAATGAGATGTGGGCACGAGTTGCCGCGAATAAATGATGATTTTATTATTGGCACATGAGTTATTCGTGTGGATCTTATATATTGATATTTTGGCATGTGAGTTGCCCGTGGATTGTGATAAAAGTTTGGGCACGAAGTGCCGTGGAAATATGAAAGTGGGCTGAGACCCTTATTTTATGAGTATGAAATTTATTTGAAAGAAATTTATTTGAAGGTAGTATATTCGAAATATATTTATTTGAAAGAATTATATTCTAAAAATAATTATTTAAAAAACTTATAGGTGAAAGATTTATATTTGAAGGACTTGATTACTTGGTTGTACTAGTGTTCATTATTCCTTTGAGCAATATTTATGGTGTTTTTGTGGCCTTGTTGTTTATATCCTTGATTGATTCTTGTGTCCATCATTGCTATTTTTTTCTTGGTATTTTGTATGCTATATTGCACAGGTTATTAGACTAGTGAGTGTCTTGACTGTATCTCGTCTCTACTCCATCGAGGTTAGTCTTGATACTTACTGAGTACCGACCGTAGTGTACTCATACTACACTTCTACACAATTTTGTGCAGAGCCAAGTACGGGAGATATTGGACTCGAGCTCAGTTAGTGTGTTGATCGCAAGGATTCAAGGTAGAGCTGCTTGGTCGTTGCAGTCCCTTGGAGTCTTCCATGTTATTGTACTGTCAATTATTATTCGAACAGTATTGTATATGCGATCCTTGAGATTATTTCATGTATTCAGTTAGAGTTCGTGACTCAGTATTACTAGTCTTGGGAGGTTGTTTGAATAATTCGTTTTTTGCTCGTTAGCGCTTGACTATTTTCGCTGTTGGTTTTGACACTTCTATTGAATTAAAAAATGGCTTGAATTGTTATTATGATCGGTTTACTTAGTCTTAGAGACTAAGTGCCATTATGACACCTGTGGTAGAATTTTGGGTAGTGATAAGTTGATATCAGAGCTTTAGGTTCATAGGTTATACGAGTCACGAACGAGTCTAGAAGAGTCTTGTCGATCGATACGGAGACGTCTGTACTTATCTTCAAGAGGCTACAGAACTGTTAGGAAATTTTCACTTCTTTCATTCCTGTCGTGCGGTTTTGTTGATTTTAGAATTTGAGCCTTTGTATCTCTATTCTCTCACAAATGGTGAGGACACGTGCTACCAAGTCAGCTGAGGAGAACCCCCGCATACTGCTAGGGCCACGAGAAGTCGAGACAGATTTAGAGGCCGAGGAAGGACACGTGTCACAGCTAGAACACCGGTTAGAGGGGCAGTTGAGGAGCCGCCATTAGCCCAATTCGGGGACAGGCACTAGAGACACCTGTTGTTACCCTCGAACTTCAGGAGACTTTAGCACAGTTCCTGAACATGTTTGATACATTAACTCAGGCAGGATTGATCTCTGTTGCACCAATAAATTCATAGATTGGGGGAGGAGCTCAGACTCATACAGCCCGTACTCCAAAGCAGCAGGTTCCAATAGGTCAGATTCCGGGTGTAGTGCCGATACAACCTGTTATTTCGGTTCAGCCTGAGGTCAGGCCAGAGGCATCAGAAGAAGAACAAAAGAGTTTGAGAGGTTTAATAGGTATACCCACCTACTTTCAGTCGCATAGCTACGGAAAAATCTCAGGGATTTCTAGAAAAGTGTCATTGTATTCTCCGCACTATTGGTATTGTAGCAGTAAGCAGAGTTTCTTTTACTATGTTTCAGCTATCACGAGCAGCGTATCAGTGGTGGCAAGTCTATGAAGAAGGTAGACTAGCCGATGCAATACCACTAAATTAGGCTCAATTTTCGGAAATATTTCTGAAAATATTTGTTCCCCAGACTCTCCAAGAAGCGTGGCACACAGAGTTTGAACAGTTGCATTAGGGCACCATGACAGTATCAGAATATGCCATCAGGTTCAGTGAGTTAGCTCGTAATGCACCTGTTTTGTTTCCTACAATCATAGAGCGTGTCCGCAGATTTGTTGAGGGGTCTCGATTATGATAAAATATGCATGGCTCGAGAGTTGCAGACTAACATTCCATTTCAGCAAGTAGTGGAGATTTACAGGATGTTAGAACATGTTCGAAGTGAGGAAAGGGACTCTAAGGGGGCCAAGAGGTCTCAAAATTCTGGAGGATTTGGTGGATTTTTTGCAGCTAACACTCATCATGGCGGAGGCTCGGGCAGCCGGTCAGCCCAGTCCACAATTTAAAGTACTCGTAATGTTCCAGTTAATACTTTCAGTGCACCATCGGTACGAGGTTCTTACAGTGGTTATTCCAGTTATCCGGCACTGACTCAATATGAGCAGCCACGACCTCATAGGGGTTATTATGAGTGTAGCGATACTAGGCACATCATGAGAGATTGTCCCTGACTTAGAAGAGGTGGATTTCATTAGAACACTCAGGCTACAGGCCCCAATACAATTACTACCCCACATGCACAGCCAGTTAGAGGTGGAGGACAAGCAGGTCGAGGGCACCCTATAGGGGGAGGCCCATCCCGTTGATGTATTTGCTATGGTATGGCTGAGGCGCTACACTATATGGTGTCATTACATTTACGATCCCGATTTGTTATAAAAAGGATATTTTTCCCTAATTTGATTCGGTTCTGAATATCGAAGTGAGACCTCTTATCATGCTCCACTTATGGGTGAGCTTCATAATTCTACAAATCTACTTATGTGTTTACCCCTATGAGGAGATTCTATGGCGATAGCCGTATTTATCTTTCTGTTTTGGTCACAAATGCGAGCTGTGCGGCTAAAGGTGACTTTCTGTTACTCACTACAGTGGGTTTTGACATAAATTCGGGATAGTTTGATTAAAATTTGTGAATTTGATGCCCTATCATTATAAGGGTGGCATTCCATTATTAATATTATGCGGGTATAATGGTGAAATTTCATTGTTGTTATGTGTGTTGAGATATTGACTTGGAGGAGTGATAAGGGAGGCTATTAAACGAAGCGATAAAGGAGGCTATTATATGAGTGATAAGGGTGGCTATAAGAGCGATAAGAGTGGCCATTGATATTGTCAGGGCAGTGGGATAAGGGCGGCTATTGATATTGTCAGGGTGGAGGGATAAGGATGGCTATTATGTGGAGTGATACGGGTGGCTATACGAGAGATAAGAGTGGCTATTTTCCAGGATGATGTGGGATTATTGTGTTGATGATTTTTATGTGATGATGTGATTTCCTTGTGATTTATTTTATATCTTGTGCAACTTATTTTGTTAGTTCAGTAAATTTGATAACAGTCTAATACATGTTGAAATTGTGAGCCTGTGGCTATTGACGGGCGGATTATGTTATTGGCACGTGAGTTATCCGTGGGTTTGTGATATGAAATGTGGGTACGAGGTATTGTGGATATATAATGATTATGATATTGGCACGTGAGTTGTGCATGTAGTTGTGAAATGAGATGTGGGCACGAGTTGCCGGACTAAATGATGATTTTATTATTGGCACGTGAGTTGTCCATGCGGATCTTATATATTGATATTTTGGCATGTAAGTTGCCCATGCAGTTGTGATAAAAACATGGGCACGAAGTGCCATGCAAATATGAAAGTGGGTTGAGACACGTATTACGAAAATATGAAAGTGGGCAGAGACCCATATTTTTTATGATTATGAAATGAGATGTCACAGGGTGATTTTTATTTGAAAGAATCATATTCAAAAAAATTATTTGAAAGAATTATATTGAAGGATATTTATTTGAAAGAATTATATTTGAAAGATATTTATTTGATGAGAGTATATTCGAAATATATCTTTTTGAAAGGATTATATTCTAAAGATTTTATTTCAAAAACTTATAGGTGAACGATTTATATTTGAAGGACTTGATTACTTGGTTGTACTTGTGTTCATTATTCATTTGTGCAATATTTATTGTGTTCTTGTGGCCTTGTTGTTTATATCCTTGATTGATTCTTGTTGCCATCATTGATATTTATTTCCTGTTATTTTGTATGCTATATTGCACAGGTTAGTAGACTAGTGAGTGTCTTGACTGCATCTCGTCACTACTCTACCGAGATTAATCTTGATACTTACTGAGTACCGACCGTGGTGTACTCATACTATACTTCTGTACAATTTTGTGCAGTGCCAAGTACTGGAGATATTTTACTCGAGTTCAGTTAATGTGTTGATCGCAAGGATTCAAGGTAGAGTTGCTTGGTCGTCACAGTCCCTTGGAGTCTTTCCATGTTATCGTACTGTCAATTATTATTCAAACAGTATTGTATATGCGATCCTTGAGATCATTTCATGTATTCAGTTAGAGTTCGTGACCTAGTATTACCAGTCTTGGGAGATTGTTTGAGTATTTCTGTTGTTGGTTTTGACACTTATATTGAATTCAAAAAATAATGGCTTGAATTGTTATTATGATAGGCTTACTTAGTCTTAGAGACTAAGTGCCATCACGACACCTATGGTGGAAGTTTGGGTCATGACACTCATCACCTCGGTTCTCATACCCCAACCTACCACCTTGCACCCGGCATCACCCTAACCCAGGGGCGCGGCACCCTTCGCCAACCCTCCAACCAGAGGCGTATCCAGGATTTGAATATACAATAATAACTGGGTTTACCGTTAGATATTTACAGGTATACGATAGATTACTTAATAAAACTACAAGGTTTATGCAAAAGTTGTTGAATTCCTAGGAATCCATATACAATGCTCTAGACCCGCCACTGCCTCCAATCACGCCTCGATAAATCTTCCCCTCCCAATCCAACCCCCGTCCGGGCCAACCACCTAGTCCTCCCTTGTCCCCCTTTCTCCACCCCTATCGTACCCCCCTCTCCTCTCTTGCCCTTATTCATTTTATTTTCCATAGTGTTTGCGTATATTATATACTTTTCAGCACCGCCCCCGAGCACTCTATCAGCACCGAATGAAATTTAACTCATATAACTCCTAGTTATCTTATTCACTGTGTATGAAAAAGTATTCTTAAGGATAATATATTCACACATCGAGCTAAATTCTATTGTACATATTATTTTTCTAACAAATTCAACCATTCATAAATAAAATTTCTTCAACATGGCCGGACTCCAAAATTTCACAATATCTTACCTGTACTAATCAGTGAAAATACATCCACTGAAGGAGACTGGCATACATCACACAACATTATTTATTTCACACGCTGGCTAGCTAGAACTAGCCAATATTGCCAAATAGTCATCACACAACACAAACACAAACACAAACGGTGTGTGTGTGTATATATATATATATATACATATCTATATATATATTATTTATTTCACACGCTGGCTAGCTAGAACTAGCCAATATTGCCAAATAGTCATCACACAATACAAACACAAACGTAAACGGGGTGTGTGTGTGTGTGTGTGTGTGTGTATATATATATATATATACATACATATGTATATATATATTATTTGTTTCACACGCTGGCTAGCTAGAACTAGCCAATATTGCCATATAGTCATCACACAACACAAACACAAACACAAACGGGGTACGTGTATATATATATATATCAACATAGATCTTCTATTTCTTGAGAAGGTGACTCTCTACATCTTTGGTCATATCAAGGACTACACCCATGAAAGCTAGGGGCTCAGGGGTATCTTCTGTTTTCTTCTCGTACACAAATGTCCATGTAGTCCACTGGTCTTCAATAGATGTGATGATAGTGAAGGAATTATACAATACTAATAAGTCTCCTTCAATTACATTCCAAGTGCTTGATTTCTTCTGAGGATCGGTGGCTTCAATTATATGCTTCATAAACTTCTCTCTTCCATATGTAATCATTAAAATACGAAAATAACGTTCAACTGTCCAATTTCTGATAAAAGATATAAATATTTACAAAATAATATCTTTATATTTCTTTTCTTCCTTTGTTTTTAATTTTCATTTTCTACAAAAATTATCCAAATGGAATTATTTTAAAGAATCTCAAAAGAACATATATTAAAGAGTGATAATAATATAAAGTGATTTATAAATAATAATAACAATTTATGAAACTTTTGAGTGATAAAGATTAATAATAATGTCAAAGTGTTAGCTGGAGCAAGCAAAATAAAATTAATAGTTAATATAGTTTTAACTGAGAAAATGACTTTCACCTACAAGTGAAAAGAATTTATTTTTCCCTTTCTCAAAATATTTCTTGAAAAATAACTTCCGTTGAAGCAATCAACTTTCCTTTCACACCCATATTTTCTTCTCCTCATAATAGCATTAAGTTGTGAAAATTAAGTAGTGAGGGCTTTATATAGATTTTAGTTAGCTTTGAAAAGCTAGCTAGTAATACAAACTTTTATCTACCACATATCTATATCATGTATTTAAAAAGCAATATCTTTATCAGACAAATGGTCAAGTTTTAGTTACATGTGTCAAGTTTTAGTTACATGTGTTGCATGTATTTTCTATTACAAGAGAGACAATATATAGTAAATTCAGTGTAATCTCACAAGGTGAGGTCTGGGTAGGATAAGGTACATGCAGACTTTACCCTATCTTGCGAAGGTAGAGAGACTGTTTCGAATAGACCCTCGGCTCAAGTAAAAAATAAAAAAGAAACAGACACAATAAATGATAACAACATCAAGATAAAGCGATAAGAGTGTTGCATGTGTTTTCTATCAAGTAAAAAATGTATAGAAGAAAAATATATTATGGTAAAATAGCAATTTATCTTAAAATAAGTGCAACGTTTGTTTAAATAATAAAAATGAATGTTGTTACATTGACAATTCAGTATCTTCCAAACATGCAAAGATGATAACTTCGATTAAGAATTTGTATTATAAATATTTTATTATATGAGATACAAATATTTTCATTGTTGTATTCCAGCTAATATTTATTTGTATACGATATTCTTTGTATATGTATTCCTTCTGTCACATTGGTGCTTTCTCATGATTAAAAGGTGTCGTTAACATAAAATCTATCTTGAAAGTGCAACATGTTGTTTACGTAAAAAAAATTCCTGATATGCACTATATCTTGTGGTAACCTAATTAAGGATTCTTTGGACATGCAGTTTTACAAAAATAATGTGAGTTTTTCGAAATTACAGAGATATAATAATTCTGGTGTTATATGCATTATATCTTGAGCTAACCTAATTAATGGACTCTTTAAACAGTTTGTTTTTTGGGCTAATTTTTCAAAAATTAAAGAAATATAACAAATGCTGATCCAAAGAGCAGTTTTATGCATATTTTATTAGAACAATCATAAAATGCCCTATAGTAAGGAGATGATTTAACATTTAAAAAGTCAGAGACTTTACCACATTGCACGTAGACTGTCAAACCCTTTTTTTTTATTCACCGCCAAACTTTGCAAAATTTAAGAGAGTTAAGATTTTCACCCAGGGAATTCATAAAATTAAAAAGAAATTAAAAAAATTAAACACGCTAAGAAGTTAAAATTATTTCATATTTAATATATATACATAAAAAAAAAAAAAATTACCCACACATAGTGTTATTTTTCAGTCACGATGAGATAGTGCAATAAACGCCTCAACTTTAAGGCATTATAAGGAAATCATATCTTGTGAAAACTGAAAAAAGAGTCTAAACCTCATAAATGTTCAAATCACATAAAAGTAGAGGCATGCAGCACCTGGATATAAACTTTATGAATTTGACATTAAGATAGTCATATCAGGTGTTAGTAATTGAGTTTGGAATTTTACTTTTATACGTATTTAATTGATTTCTTAATAAAAATATAACAGTTAGATTAAAGTTATTGAATTTGACCGAAAACCTTCTAGTTTGGCCTCTGGATATGGGTCGTTTAAAATAAGAAACCTACATATAAAGCAGAGGCTCTAGCTTTCTTGATTGTTAATTATACCTAAGGATATATCAGAAAAGGAAGAATTACCATAAACATGTCATGATCCGAAATTCTCACTCTCGGGACCATGATGACGAATAACATTTCACCTGTTATGCAAGCCACCATTAATAAACATGCCATTACTATCTGAAATGAAATAAACAGCTAGGATAAGGCAGAAGGGAACTTCAGGGCTGTGAAGGTCGTGTAGATGTACCTCAAGTCTCCATCAGGCAATCAATCCGAACAATCTACTGAGCGTTGCTAGGACAGACTCCAAAATCTGCACAAGAAGTGCAGAGTATAGTACGAGTACAACTGACCCCATGTACTCTGTAAGTGCCGAGCCTAACCTCGACGAAATAGTGACGAGGCTAAGGTGAGTCACTTATAATAATCTGTATGCAGTATAATAATAATAACAACAATAGAAAAGGAATATAAGAAATAACGGCATAGCAGTTAACAGATCAAAGCAAACTCAATCCTCGAAATCAGTGAAACCAAAAATAGCAGCTCTTAGAATCTCATATGAAAATACTAAAAGTTAACACAATATAACAATTAGTACAACACAAATAACCTGTTGCAGCGCGCAACCCGATCCCACTGTACAAACTCAATCCTCTTTTATTTCACCATATAAATATCAAGAATAACATGTAAAATCTGTTGCGGTGCAATCGATCCCACCATATAATCATAATCAATATCATAATCCTCCCTTATTTTACATATCATTATCAAAATCACATATAAAATCCGTTGCGGCATGCAACCCGATCCCACCGTACAATAGCAAATCCTCCCTTATTCCACCATATCACAGCTGTTAAGGTGTGCAATCCGACCTATAAATAAATCAATAAATGTAATCAATTCAACAATTCAATTCACAAAAATCTCTACGATTGGAGTATATGAAAGCAAAGTAATAAAGGAACCCCGTACCAAATTAAGAAATGCTACAATTAATACCAAGCAACAAGACAAGCCAAATATATGACAATTAAAGTGTACAAGTAAGACAATTAAGGCAAGTATCAATTAATCATGGAATAATGGAAGAAACAAACATTTTCAATACAAGAGTAAATAAATCACAAGTAATAAGTTACGGCATGGAAAGCAGTTCATGAAATAGTTAAGACACGAAATAAGATGATTAATAAAATACAGGAAAGCATGGAATCAATTATTTTAATGGCGTATATACATTCGTCACCTCACATATACATGATTACACATGTAATTCACATAACATGCAGTTCAAGGTTTCATAATTCCCTCAAATCAAGGTTACACCCAACACTTACCTCGCTCTGCAAGCAAATCAAAGCTCAATCGGGGCTT
The DNA here is from genome assembly GCA_002018475.1 of Nicotiana obtusifolia. Lineage (NCBI taxonomy): Eukaryota > Viridiplantae > Streptophyta > Magnoliopsida > Solanales > Solanaceae > Nicotiana > Nicotiana obtusifolia. The sequence continues at coordinate 34,721 of MCJB01014722.1, forward strand.
TTCCTCTAAAATTCGCCTCCGAACCACCGAATTTAATCAAAATCGACTTATTATCAATAAAAAAAATATTAGGAAAATCAATTACAATACATAAAGCAATGATCTTTATACTTTTCCCAGAAAGTCAACAAAAGTCGACTCCGAGCTTGCTTGGTCAAAACACGAGATTCGGACCAAAACCTAATTACCCATTCACCTCGAGCCCGATAATGCAATTAGTTTCGAAATCCAACCTCAATTTGAGGTCTAAATCTCAATTTTTTTTTTTAAAAAAACCCAATTTTCCCCAAACTCCTAATTTTCTACCATGAAAGAGCATAAATTATGGTTAGAAATCAATGGGTGTTGATGAAAATGGAAGAAAACAAGCTAAAGTATACTAACCTACGAAGTGGGAATGAAATTTCTCTTCAAAATCGCCTCTAGGACGAGCTCTAATGAGAAGATGGAGAAAAATAGGTGAAATCCCGACTTTTAGAAGTTTTAAAGTCTGGGCTTCAGGTGTTCTTCCCATTCGTGAAACACCTGACACATTCACGAAGAGCACTGGCCAAAAGACCATCGCAAGCGCGGTCACCTCTTCATGTTCACGAAGGCTTAGGCCCCCTTGCCTTTGTGTTCGCGAGCCTGGGCTCGCGTTCGCATACAATGACCTGCCCAACTTCCCTAGAACCCCATAAACCTTCGCGTTTGCATGTGGGTGGTCGCATTCGCGTAGATTAAGAACACCTCAGCCGTAAGTTCCCCTTTGTGATCGTGAGAGTGGCTTCACGATCGCGAAGCACAAAACACCAAACACCAACAGACTCAAAACCAGCAATTGCCTAAGTCCAAAAAACACTCTGTGGTTCCAAACCAAACATTCATACAGGTATAACAACATCATACGAACTGGCTCGCACGATCAAAACACTAAAACAACATATAGAACTACGAATTAAACACCAAAATAAATGAAATTTTCAAAGAAACATAAGAACTATCAATTTAACAACCAGAAGTTTGAATCACATCAAATCAACTGTGTTTTGCACCAAACTTTGTAGACAAGTCATAAATACTTAAATGAACCAATACCAAGTTTTGGAACCAAAATCGAACCTTGTATCAACAAAGTCAACCTATGGTCAAGCTTAGGAATTCTTTAAACCTTTAAATTGCTAGTTTTCTACAAATTACGTTAAATCAAGTTAGGGACTTACAAATTCAATTCCGGAAAAAATGCCCATGTCCCAAATCATGATATGGACCTACTAGGACCGTCAAAATACTGATTCAGGTTCGTTTACACAAATGTTGATCGTAGTTGTAAAGACTTGACCAGTTGTTTTGCTTTCTAGTTCCTTGTTCCCTTAATTAAGACTCCCAGTATGTGCTTTTACTATTTTATGACTTGCAGGGATGTTTAATTTGGATTTGGAAGGGTTTGGGTTGAAATCAGAACACTTAGTACATTAATATTATCTTTAAATGGTTAAGTTTGACTTGAGTCAATATTTTGAGTAAACGACCTCGGAAACGGGATTTGACGGTCCTACTATGTTCGTATGATAATTTTGGACTTGGGTGTATGTTTGTATCGGGTTTCTGATGACCCAGGAGCGTTTCAGCACTTAATATTGAAAGTTGGCACATTGAAGGTTTTTAAGTTCTTTAAGTTTAGTTTGAAGTAGTTTTGGTGTTATCAAGGTTTGTTTGGGATTCAGAGCATAAGAATAGTTTTGTATTGTTATTTATGACTTGTATGCAAAATTCGGCCTCATTTTGAGTTGATTTAATAGGAATCTGACGCGCAGAAGTGTTTCTAGAAGTTCTTGAGTTTCATGATTTAATTCATGGATTTTGGAGTCTAATTCATGATTCTAGATGTTATTTTGTTGTTTTGATTGCACGAGCGAGTTTTTACGGTGTTTTTAGACGTGTGAATTTTCAGTGTGGAGCACCGGGGGCTCAGGTGAGTTTCAAGGGCGGTTAGGAGTGTTTCGAAGAACTTCCAATTCTGTTGGTTTTTAATTGGTTCTTTAGGTCTAGCAAATGCGAGATCTTGTTTGCATTTGCAATAACTTCGCATTAGCGAGGTTGGGATGGAACTAATGGATTCGCATTTACGAAGAATTTTATCGCATTTGCAAAGTCACCTAGGCGTAGCATTTTTCTCATTTGCGAGTTTTCTTCCGCTTTTGCGAGATGCCATGCTTCGAATTTGTGAGCCTTGTGTTGCATTTGTGACTAGGGCAGAGTTGGTCGGGCTTCACATTTGCGACGCCTTTGTCACATTTGCAACCTTCGCAATTGCGAACCAGAATGCAACATCTGCGACTGGAATAAGGGCTTTTTACTATGGGACTTAGCTTTATTTCCCTCATTTCCCACATGATCTTAGGCGATTTTGAGAGAATTTTGTGGAGGTAATTCATCAACATCAAGAGGTAAGTGATCCCAATCAATGCTTTAGCTAAAGCGCGAACCAAAAATAGATTTAACATGGAAAAGTTGTGAAATTAAAAGGGATTTGTGAAAAACCTAGGGTTTTGTAAAAATGGGATTTGACCATGAAATTGGTTATGGAATTAAGTAAAAATTATATATTTGAGTTCGTGAGGCTATGGGTAATATTTATCTCGAATATTTCTGAAATTCGGGCACATGGGCACGGAGGTGAATTTTAGGAATCTTCCAATTTGGCTCGGGTCATTACTCTAACAGCTAAATTATGAATTTTTGAGCGTATATTGATTAATTTATATAATATTTGGCTAGCTTCGGATTGTTCCGCACCAAGTTGAGGCTTTAGAGCAAATTTGTGAGCCGGAAAGTGAGCTTTGAGACTAAGTCTCTTGCCTAATCTTGTAAGAGAGAATTTATCCCATAGATGTTTTAAATTACTATTTGCTTTTAATTGTGGGGGTTACATACACACGAGGTGACAAGAGTCCGTGCATAGCTACTAATCATGCTTAAGTCTGGGTAGTTTTAGGATCCAAATCATGAAATACTTGTATTGTTTGTACTCTACTTGTTAATGTAAGTGCCTAAATTATATTGAAACTTGATAAAGGATTCGTAAAGGATTCATAGACGATTTGTGCTTCATTATTTATTATACTTGTGATAAATTTTAAATCAGATGTTCATAGAATATTCTCTCTTCCTGTGGAGCGGGTCGAACGACTCAGCAATATAATAGATGCATCTATGGTTCGTGCCACTCGACCCTCAGTGGTGTACACACTATTCTGGATCGGGTCATACGACCTCGACATAAATCGTGCGTACTAATGCTTGGAGCCCGAATACACTTGATATTATTTTCATGACTTGAGATATTATATTCTATTCAGTGGCCCGAAATTGATTTGGAGTTAGTATGTGTTAGTTGGAGATTTTGGAAATTACTATCAGTTAAACAATCACTGCTTGCTATTATGTTATTATTATTATTCACATATTTCATGCCTATTTAGAATTTCCACATTTTTATTGTTGGCCCATAGTAAGTGTCGATGTCGACTCCTCGTTACTACTTCTTCGAGGCTAGATTGGATACTTACTGGGTATATGTTATTTATGTACTCACGCTACACTTTTACACTAATCGCGTAGGATCTGAGGCAGGTGCATCTGGTGTCCATTCAGGCGTACACCCCCATTATCCTGAGGCTTAGTGGTGAGCTACTCTCTAAGTATGTTGTGCAGCACCCGTCGTCTCTCTCTTTTGTAATTACTTTCTGTCTATCCCGTTCCAGATAGTAGCATATGTGTTTTCTATATTCTACTAGTTGCTCATACACTTCTGACATCAAGTCTTGGGAACATGCTAGTAGACAATTTATGGCTTTTGAGTATTTATTTCATCATATTTGCTCTTTTATTAGTTACGCTTTACTTTATTAAATTTTTTACTTTTCATTTACTTAATAAATAAAAATCAACTACTTTAGAATTATTAAAAAGAAAAAATACATGGTTAATTCACCGTTGGCTTTCCTCCTATAAGAGGAATTGGGTTGTGACGACATGGTATCAAAGCACTAGGTTCATGTAGGTCTCACAAGTCATGAGTGGGCCTCATAGAGTTCTGTGGATCGGTGCGAAGACGTCTGTACTTATCTTCAAGAAGCTATAGGGTGTTAGAAAACTACTCCTCTCTCATCTCTTATCGTGTAGTTGATGTTGTGCTAGGTACCTTTCTCTTATTCTCTCAAAGATTATGAGAACACGTGCTATAGATGTACCCGACCGTGGAGTAGCTGCTCCCCCTGTTGCTAGAAGCCGAGGGACGGCTCCAACCCATAGTAGGGCGTCCTAGAGTTGCTCCAGTTGTTCTACCTGTGGATCTAGTGAAGGATATTGTTATTGAGGAGCAGGGTGAACCCCAGTGGATTTCATGTCCGTGCCAAAATTCCAGGAGGTCATGGGTTGTATGTTGCGGTTCATGGATTCTATGACTAAGGTTGGTTTCTATCTAGCAAAACCAACCACATCTCAGGCGGGATGGGGAGCACAGACCCCTACCACTCAGGCTCCAAGGCATGTAACTGTCGTATATCAGACCCCGAGCTCACTACCCGTGGGCAGAGCTCAGCCAGTTGCAGCAGCTATACCTGAGACCAGAACAGCTGCGACCGGTGAGCTGTTGAAGCTATTAGATTGATGGACCAGGCTACATTCTCCTATCTTTGGAGGTAAACAACATGAGGACCCCCAAGACTTTATTGATCGTTGCAGGGACAAACTGCACAACATGAGGATATTGAAGTCCCATGGGGTGGACTTTACCACCTTTTAACAGGAGGGCAGGGCCCGTAGATAGTGGCAGTCCTATCTTCTCGGTAGGCCATCAGGTTCTCCTCCCTTAACTTAGGACCAATTCACACGTCTCTTTCAGGAGAGATATATTCCACCCTCTCAGAGAGGAGTTGCGATTTCAGCTCGAGCAACTTTCAACAAAGGGAGATGTCGGTGACCGATTATGGGGAAAGATTCTCTGAGTTGTCTCTCTATGCACTTTAGATACTTCCCACCGATGAAGAGAGAGTGCGGAGTTTTGTTGTGGGTTTGCACTCCAGTATCCAGGCCACTATGGTCCGAGAGGTTGAGATTGGGACTTCTTACAAGCTGGTTGTGGAGATAGCTCGGAGGATTGAGGGTGTTCATCAGCAAAGCTGAGAGCAGGTACCGAGGGACAAGCGGTTTTGATATTATGGATGGTTTAGTAGTGCTCCATATTGGAGAAGAGGTCAGTTTGTGAGGGGTAAGTCTAGCTAGCCCACATATCCAGCACTGTCGCCTTCTCAGGGTGCTCTTATGCAGCCCTATTTCAGTGTCATTCCAGAGAGCGCCTACCATCCACCACCTATTCAAGGTTCTTCCAGTTGGTATTTGGGCCATTAGGGATAGAATTCAGGTCAGTAGCCCACCGTTCTTAGAGGTTGCTTGGAGTGTGGGGTACTTGGTTGTGTGAGGAGGTTCTACCCCAGGCTTCAGGTCAAGGAATTACATCGGGGTTAGCAGCCTATGATTACAGCACCAACTGCCACGCTAGCTATCCGGCCGCCCAGAGGCGGAGGGCAAATAGGTAGGGGCCATCATAGAGGTGGAAGCTAGTCAGGCGGCACTCCAATTAGGTTATATGCTTTTCCAGCTAGACCAGATGCAGTAGCCTCAGATCCCATGATCACATGTATTATTTCTGTCTGTGGTAGGTATGCTTCAGTACTATTTGATCTAGGGTCTACATATTCCTATGTTTCATCTCTATTTGCTCATTTTTTGGGTGTTCCTCGTGAGTCCTTGGGTACTCATGTATATGTGTCCACGCTAGTGGGGATTCTGTTGTTGTGGATCGAATCCATCGATCATTTATTGTGACTTTCTGTGGTTCTGAGACTAGAGCGGATCTTCTGTTGCTTGATATGACTGACTTTGAGGTCATCTTGGGCATGGACTGGTTGTCTCCATATCACACCGTCCTTGATTACCATGCCAAGACTATTACCTTGGCGATGTCAGAGTTGCATAGATTGGAGGGGAAGGGTTCGTCTGTTAGTGCATCTAATCGGCTTATCTCTTTCCTGAAGGCTCGACACATGGTCGAGAAGGGTTATTTGGCTTATCTAGCTAAATAACGAGTTTTTCACTTCCTTCTTCCTATTTTCATTATTGGTTATAAATTCTAGTATTGTAGTTTTGCATACTTTCATGAATAGCTAATTTGTTATCGAGGGTATTGATGGAACCTTTTGTAGGATAAATTCTTGTTCTGTTTTTATATAATTGAGCCGTTAGATTTCTCTACTTGTTCAACTACATATTTATTGTTGTTGATTGAATGGCCATCAATTAATTGTGCCTATTTAGTGTGTGTATTTTTCGAGAGAGAGAGTACACATTTAGGTATTTGCTGAACAACATCACTCCTAACGTATGTGAGAGATCAATACAGAAGGTTTAAAAGCGGGATTAGAGATAACGAAACCTTGGTGCGATCTTAGTGAGCGGTGAACTAGTGCCAGCTAGCGTAGTTCGAGAGAATACGTCTAGTAAATTATGGTAGATGCTCGAGAGAGAGCTACGACACCCAAAGTAATCACGATCGGTAGAAAATACTTAGACGAATTATAGAAGACATAGTGGGAAGGATTCCGACAATTGGAGGAATCATAACTCTAGACATCCTTAATCTTTTCTCCAACCAAACCTTAGTATCTCTAGTTGTTAATTCATTACTTTAATTTGTTGATTAATTAGCTTAACATAAGAATCTTTATATTTATAATTTAGGAATTGTTCAAACTTGCCTTCTTAATGATACTTAACGATTATACCAAAGCCTTAGTTCTCTGTGGGATTCGACTCCGGACTTTTAGATCGGATTATATTTGTAGCGACACGCTATACCTCTTATGAGGCATTGTTGGGCGTGATCAAATTTTAGCGTCATTGCCGGGGAACTAATGGTGTAGTTGTAGGTGTGCATATTGCTAGGTTTCTAGTTTGAAATTTATTTATTTTTTGTTTTTTTTTATTTTTTTTAATTTTTTTTTAATCTACTTGTTGATTTGAGAAACACGACATCTTGGAATTATGGGAGTTTAGGTGTTAGTAATTCTACTATTGATCCTCATATATATTGTGAAGGAAACCATTATCAAAATATTCCTGAGAGCGAGTTATATGCACCAACTCAATCTTATGTGTGGAATATATGTGATATTTGTGGTAGTCGAGATTGTCACTTTTATAATTGTGCTTGTATTTCTTATCCTCCCCCAACCCCTTATTACGATGGTTCAACATTTTCATGTGAAATTAATAGGAACAAAGAACCTGGGGAAGCCGACCTGAAGGAGATCAAAGATAAGTTGAAGTGCCTTGTGGAAGAATATGATGAGAAACCACTGCAGATACAAAGGCAAGAGGAAACTATTCACAACTTGGAGGCTCAAGTGAATAAACTAATTGAACCTTGTAAAGCAACAAGCTTACATTGTGGGTAGTAGCCAAGAAGAGCATGAATTGGTCGCAGAAATTGCCACTATAATGGAGGAGTTGAGAATAGAATATGACCAAACCAACCAACTAGAATTTGATGATGTCGATGTTGAAGAAGTGTTATTGGAGTCAACTGAGGATCTTACAGATACAATTTTAATTGATTCTAGTTTGTGGCAAAAAGAGGAGGTCGATAACAAGTTGAATTTTCAGTTTGAGCACATTGGTCCTTACTCCAATCAATTTTCGATATTGTGTTCGGAAGGAGGTATGGAAATTGATTTGCATGAGCCAATGCAAAAGTCAAAGGAGAAATTTTCAAGGCCGTCGAGGCAAGGTGACACTCCTCGATTGAAAGCCAAAAAGTGCATAAAGAATCTTTTAATTTTTGGCTTGCAACAATTTGTATCGCCCCAAGAGCATGATCGTAGAGCATAATCAAAACTTGGGGTCCAATTCATAAGTTCAAAGTGGAGGCAAAAAGTGATTTGCATCGTGCCGCGACGCTAAATCAAGCGCTTGTTAGAAGGCAACCCAGCTTTACATCTTTTTTATTTTTTTTATTTTTATTCTTTATTAATGTATTGTTTTTGTAGTGTCGATTTTTGATTTTCTAGGAGCATGGAAAACAAATCTATCAGAAGGATGCAACAGCAAATCAGATGGTTGGAACTAAGTGTGAGATACCCGCACGAAGAACAAGGCCTGGAAGAAGTATGAGTATCCCATGAGCTGCTAGTGCTTCGGCCTTTGGCTTACTAAGGAATTTCTTTTACCCTATTATTAGTATGGTTTGCATTAGGGACAATGCACAATTTCAAGTGTGGGGTGAGGAGATGGTCTGGGTGACTTTCTATGCTATTTTAGTTGTGTTAGTTTAATTGAATAATATTTTTTTGAAAAATATAAAAGATTGGACTTTTCTCGACGATGGTATTGGATAGTTTTTTTGAGGGTTTAAAATCTACCAAAAACACACACACAAAAAATTAAAAAAATAGAAAAATTCAAAAATATTTCTTTTATTTTTGTAGGTAGTAATAATCCCTCGTGGTTTTTCTTTGTGCCTCATTTATTTTCCATGGGATGTAGTTTGAACCGGGTCATAGTTTTTAATTTTTAGAGTAGAATAGGATTTAGGGATAAAAAGAAGGAAGATGAGATTTCTAAGCGTCTTTTACTCGTTTGATAGTAGCATATTTAGGCTCTAGCATGTGTATTACCTTCCCTATAGTTTGAATTTTTTTATGACGCGTATGTCTCATTTCTTGGCTCATGTTCACTTTGTGCTTAATGCTTAATATTTTATGGCTTCGTGAATACTTGTAATTGTATGAGAATCAGAATGGAACCGTTCTTAGTGAGTCATGTGCCGTGTGTGGTGAGAAATTATATAGTGTGTGCCATTGCATTAGAGTCTAGAACTTGCCCAGCATGTGAGTTGAAGCAAAATTTTCGGTTTTGCTCGGTTTGAAAAATGATTTTAGGCTTCTTTGATTTGTTTGAGCTTAATACTTACCACAAATAAAAATTATCCCTAGTCAATCCTTTTGAGCTTATAAACTTTTATTTGGCAATCACATTACAAGTCTATACCCCTTTGTTCTTAATTGTCATTGTTTTGATTATTTTACCTCTTAAAGCACTTTAATTGTAAAATGAGCGCTAGAAGAAGTAAGAAGGAAACTTGTGTGGCTTTTGAGTGGAACCAATGAAAGAAAAAAATGTGCACTTGTATTGAAAGGAATACACCACTAGCAGGAATGATAGAAAAGAACAAAAAAGAACAAAAAAAAGTATTGTAGGAAAGAAAAAAATATGGAGCAAAAGAAAATAAGAATATCTTGTCTTGCTAGTGGGTGAGAATTAAAGTAGTGCATAAAGAAAGAGAAAATATTTTTGAGGGTGATACTGTTTGTGAAAGTGAAGTCGTGTTGAAGAAAAATGCGCTTAAAGTTAAGTTTGTAACGTGTCAAAGTGCTCAGGAAGGTTAGTCACTATTCCTAAATTTATCTTACCTGTCCCTTAGCCTACATTACAACCATGAAAAGTCCTAATTGATTTTAGATTGAGAAAACTTACATTAGTAGAGGTTTACATAATGGGAAAGCCTATGGTACTTTGTGCATGCATGTGATTTCTTTGTGAGAGTGAGGAATTTCTTTAATATATGTGAGTCCTTAAAATATATTTGAGCATTTGATTCGAATATGTGGATTCAACTTATTCTTTTGTACTTGTTGTGAGGGCACATGAATTCGCAAGGGATAGGTGACATTATTAGATATCTCTATGATGCTAAGTGATCAAGTGAATGCATTGTGATATTGAGTCGGTTTGTGAGGCTAGGATTGTTGTAAGCATGTTGTTTTTTGTTGAATAAATTTTTGTAGTGTGACGTAGAGTAAAGGGAAGTGTGTGTTGAAGGCATATGTTAAAGTTTAATTGTTGCTATCAACCATAGTTATGGGTATGGTGTGCTTCGGATGTGCTAAACGAAAATAAGGTGCTTTAGGAATTGGTAATTGACTCGAGGACGAGCAACGTTTAAGTGTGGGGTGGTGGTGTTAGGCCAAAATGCTATCCTTTTAGTACATTACTCGCCTTACATGTTGTTAGTTTAGTGGTCAATTGTGCGGCATTCGAGATAAATTATGTTTTTTGATGTGTAGGAGCATCGGAAGACAAAGACGAGTGAAGGTTGCACAAAAAGAGGACGAAAATGCAAGCGCTCAGAGCAGGCTTCGCGAGGTCTATAGCCAACTTGACCGCGCTACAGACCAAGCTTCGCGAGGTCTATAGCCAGCTTGACCGCGCTACAGATCAGGCTTCGCGAGGTCTATAGTCCAGTAATTAAAAGTCATGGGTTAAAAGTGTCCAGCCCAGATTTGGACTCAAGGACTTCAACCCTAGCCTATAAATACTCCCTAAAAATGTCTAAGAGAGGGAGCAGACGTATTTTAGAGCAGATTTGACTAGAAAGGAGGACGTTCTTAGAGAGGGGATTCGACCCAAGGAGGCAAGAACATGCTAGGAGCAAGGCGGAAAATTCTTCAACGAGCTTTTCACTTCCTTCTCCTATTTTCATTGTCGGTTATGAATTCTAGTATTGTAGATTTACATACTATCATGAATTGCTAATTTGTTATCTACGGTTTTGATGGAACCTTTTGTAGGATAAATTCTTGTTATGTTTTTATATAATTGAGCAGTTGGATTTCTCTACTTGTTTAACTTCGTGTTTATTGCTGTTGATTGAATGACCATCGATTGACTGTACCTATTTAGTGTGTATATTTCTTGAGAGAAAGTACACATTTAGGTAGTTGTTGAACAACATCACTCCTAACGTATGTGAAAGATCAATACGGAGGGTTTCAAGGCGGGATTAGAGATAATGAAACTTTGGTGCGATCATAGTGAGCAGTGAATTAGTGTCAGCTAGCGTAGTTCGAGAGAGTACGTCTAGTAAATTGTGGTAGTTTCTCGAGAGAGAGCTACGACACCAAAGTACTCACGATCGGTAAAAAATATTTAGGCGAAATTATAGAAGACATAGCGAGAAGGATTCCGACAATTGGGAAAATCATAACTCTAGACCTCCTTAATCTTTTCTCCAACCCCTAGTATCTCTAGTTGTTAATTCACTACTTTAATTTGTTGTTTAATTAGTTTAACATAAGAATATTTATATTTATACTTAGGAATTGTTCAAACTTGCCTTCTTAGTGATACTGAACAATTATAGCAAAGCCTTAATTCTTTGTGGGATTTAACTTCGAACTTTTAAACCGAATTATATTTACAGCGACCGCTAGACCTCTTAGGAGACATAGTTGGGCGTGATCAATAAACAATAGGACTATGCAATACATCCTCACACTCGCCTTCATTGATTGCTCCTACACAGTAACATGACTACTAAAGTTCCAGCCAAAATAAAATTAGCTTAAATAATAAAATTTCAACTAAATATTTTATAATTTTTTCGAAAAAGATGATCTATGCCAATTGATTCTTCTCTTTCTAGTTCAATATTGGGTGTCCATTTCTTACAAGATAACTAGAAAAATATCCAGAAATATTGGTTGTTTAGCCATGCTTTAGAGGTTTTATATTGGATGTAATGCAATAATGAGATGTCATTTACTAATTTCCTTTTTTACGGAATTGATCATTTTGACAATACAAGAATATGTGAAGCTCAACATGTCTGGAAGCACAGGAGAACATTTCTTTGCTGATATTATTATCAGTATTCGATATTGGGTCGTTCATAGCATTACTAAACTTTCCTATTCATTGCTGGTTGGTTATTTGTTAGCATCGATTTAACTTATGATGTGTTTGGAAGCCCTCACCCAAATGAATATTTTACAAGAAGTCGACAAGAAATTCCGTTAGTAACGGGCCGTTTTAATGCTTTGGAACAATCCTAGCATTGGGCAATATTTCCATCTGCAATATCTTCACTATGAAGAAATTACCGTTTGTCCTTAGAAAAAATTTCCTTTTTTTTTTTAATTTCTTTTTTTCAAAAATGTATTTGTTCATAAAATTTTACAAGTCTTTCAAAAATTTTGAAAGTTAGGGGTGGTATGATACCTGCCTTCTTCAGCTAAAATTTTGAATATGTAAGTATATATCTAGGCTAAAACGTATATATAAGTGTCACCCGCAATTCACAACACAATACGGGTGCCACTGGTTCCACCCTTTCTATCGGTTTTTATAGCTAGAGGTAGGTATATTATTTACCTAAAAAGTGGCGTTCACAATCTCTAAATTCTGAATCCACCTTGGTTTAAATGCCTTGTAAGGTCCTATTCCTACATCATTGGATACACTCTTGTACCTTAAAGGCAATCATCTATGTTTCATTTAATGATTTAGAAGGTGAAATAACCAGAGGTGGTATATTTGCAAATTCCACTCTGCAATCTTTCTAAGGAACAGAGATCTCTGTGGAATGTACCTATTTGAGGTTCTTGCTTGTGCTATCACCAATTCTTGACAACAATCAAAATCCAACATATCTTTTGGATGAAGATATGGTGGCTCATGTTGGTGATTTTGGCATCTCTAAAATTTTAGCCGTAAGCAAGTCCATGGAACATATCAAGTCATTGTCACTCTTGGTTACATTGCACCTAATTCTAATAGTCATAAATACAACAAATCCTTATCTAGTTAACATGCCTTAAAGAAAAGCAGTTAATGAAAATCATCCTCTCAGAAAGAGGCAGCAAAAATAGAGTGCTTCAACAATTTACCATGTTCACTACACAAACTGCAGATGAGAAGTAGATCATGTATGGAAGACGCAAAAGGCACCTGATTAACCTCTGAATCGACGATACCTTAATTCACTCGATATGTTTCATAACCATCATTTAGCAACATATGATACCTTACCTCACATCCTTGATTGTTTATATGCAGGACCATGAATACTAAAGTTTCAGCCTTACGCTAAGCAACTAATCAGACAGTATCAGCTTGCATTCGCTATGAAATCAGGCCTTTATTTGTCTCAGACCTTTTCTGGAAATCGAGATCATTTCTAGATTGAGTGTAAGCAAGGACGTGACTGTACAGAAAATTTCATGGAAAAGCATAGCCTGTAAAAGCTTGTCCAGCAAAAAGAAAAGCCACATTATCCAAACCATGCGAAAATAGAGATAAAGAGAAGGAAACAAGGCCATGTTGACTGGGATTAAACAAGCATGCACATCAACAAAATTCAATGTTCCGAAGTCTAACTCAAATTTTTCTCCTTTCTTGAGTTCTCAAGGGTCAAGACAATGACGCGCAAATCTTATCAAGTTCAATGGGTAAGCGCAGCTATATAAATCAATTATTTGGAAGCAACAATTATCAAATTCAGAGATCCGCGCTCTCTCTCTCTATTCCGGTCAGAGAATTGCTTTCTAGTTGGTTATAAAGAGAGATTTCCCAAAAATTAGTCGATAACACTTCTGACTCCCATCCCATTCCACACTCCCCACTGTTGTCCATACCAAAACCCCCCAAATAGAAGTAAACTCTTGCTCAACTTTAGAAGCAATCGATGTCAACAATCAACGATAAAATAAAAGATAAATCAATCAAAATAAGAGATTACTATCATCAGAGGCAACTTATTTTCATGATAGTAGATTTCATTAAAAAAAGAACTTCAATATTTATCCACTATCCAGGCACTTCATCCACCTATTGAGGCATTCAATATTCATAGACTGAAATAAAGTTATTTAACATTGAGATATCAATTTGTATGACATCCAGAATAACTGTCAATAGAACATAATGTTTGATATCTAAGACTAATAAGCATTATTACTTTATAAAGAAAGAGCTAAACGAGGGAAGAGCAATGAGAATATTCATGCCATTAAGCAAAAGGATAATTTTTTCACTAAAACATATCGTCAACCAAAACCCCCCAACTGCGAATATAGTACGGGCATTTTGCACTAACAACCTTCCAAGAACGATCTTTCAAACAACAACCATCAGTCCACCTCATAACCTCACACCCAGTATCATTATCAATACCACAAGTATTAGCCAAAATATACTCATTCCTCTCCTTTATATACCCAAAAGCAATACCGTTACAAGTAGGAGGATTCATCATAGCCTAACACGCATAATGTTGTTTCACCTTTTTAGTATTCATCATGTCTGCAATGTTTCCCAAGTGAGAATTTATGCTGCATGAACATTGATTAACCTCAAATTAGCTTTTATTGCTAATTTGATGTATTTCTCTTCTGAAACCATTCGCTTTACCTTTTTCTTAATATATGTTGACTTCAGTCTTGTGAAAGCTGTGTTATCATGCTCTTTATGCTATTTAGAAGATGATGGTCAAAAGTTAATATCGCCAACAAGATGTATTCATGCCTTTGATACACTTCTGATCAGCATTTAATGCTTATGAGAGAAGAGATTTGTTTTTTTTTTTTTGTGGCTAAACTTGGGCTTTGATATGTAGGTTAGGGACAATAACATGTTGAAAAATGCGATTGAGATCACAGGACATCTGAGTATGTAACTGTGATTATGAGGAGAAGAAAAGGCTTCCTGCTACGTGAAGCCGCACCTCCAAAGTAACACATCTTCCTTTGGAGCAACCAAAACAATAGATTCAATGTTCAGGCAATACACGCCCAATTAATTAACTGATGACATACATAGTATAGTACTGCAGTCAAAATTTGGTGAGATACGTACTCTAGTAGTAGTAGTGCAAGAGCTTTGATTTGCAGTTGCGGCACGATTGTTGGGTTTCTTGAGAAGAACGTAATCTGTGAAGAGATTTGAAAAGTGGGTCAGAGATTAGGGTATTCCATTCTTTGCAAACGCACCTAAACTTACCCAATGACTTTGTGAGTAGCCTTCAGAAAATGTCCATTGCAACATCCTTTGACAGTATTGTGAAGCTCATTATCATCTCAACTTCTCAAGATTCTAAGGTTTTCTTCTTCATTTTCTTTGTTATGTTTGTTTTGATAACTTTGAAGAATTTTAAACAGAGTAATGTCTTGGAAGATTTAAGTTGCGGTGACAAAAAAGTCACCTAATAGAAATGATGACAACTTTGACCGGCCAAGTCAAAACTTGTTTTAAAAATCTGATTAGCTTAATTTGGGGCTGAATTATAATTTGTAAAACTTATAATCTCTTAAAAATTACACAAAAGCCCATCAGTTAAAAAGGCCCCTTTTAAGATTTTATTTCAGAATCACAAAAACCCCCAACAACTTCCGTTCTTCTCTCTCATCTCGGTTTCCGTCCGTCTCTCTGTCTCCTCTCCGAACCGGCGACCACCGCTGCTCATTCCTCTCTCTCCATCGTTCTTGTTGCTGCTCAGTTCTCTCTCTCTCTCTCTCTCTCTCTCTTTGCTCAGTTGTTCCTTCTCAGCAAATACTCAGGTAAATATTTTTTTCAGTTGGTTCAAAAATTTTAGGGTTTTGAATCAGAGTTTGAAAATGATGATTTTGGTTAGAGAAGATGAAGAAGAGCATGGGTTTTGTTGAATGTTGTTTGTTTTGTTGTAGTTTCGTGTATTTGTTGCACTTATTGGGGTTTGTGAGTTTGTAAAGAGTGGTTGTGGCTGTGAAATTATGGTTTTTGGATGAATAAGAGCATGGGTTTTTCTTGAGTGTGTTTTTGTTCTCCTTATCCTTGTTGTTTCGAAAAAAAAGGCTTGCAATTTTGTTGATGTTTTCCAACAACTGAGGTTACCTATTGCATAAAATTCAGCACTTGTTTGACAGTTGCAAATATCTGCTGAGGTTGCATGGTTAAAAAGAAATCTTATTTGGTGTATTTTGTTTAATCTGTGAATGAGATTTGTGATGGTTGTGTGTTTGTAGTGAAATATAGATGTTTTGTAGTTAAATTTAGAGTTTTTTGCTGTTGTTGTTGCTGTCATGCTGTGGTTTAGGAAAAATTTTAATTTTATCCAACAGCTGCTGGATAAAATCAAAATAATTGTTGAGATTTTTGCAGCAACTGAAGCTGTTGTTGTGCATATTAACAACCTGTTGCAAAAAAATCAAAACAGTTGCTAACCTGTTGCTTCTGTTTTTCTATTTCCAACAGGTTAATATTCTGCCGCAACAAGTTATAAGTTGTTGCAACATATTCTTAATCTGTTGAAACAACTGATTACTTGTTGCAACATATACCTTTTCTGTTTTACTTTGAATATTGCACTAACCAATTAAAACTGTTTTTCTATCTCGTTTGTGTAGATAAATGGCTCGAGTTAAAAGAAAAGTAGTGAAACGAAGTGGGGAAGAAAGTAATAAAAGAGCTAAGGTGCAAACATCTCTAGATAAACTTGTGACTACCATTTGTCAATCAGTAGATGAGGAAAGATTTAGTGATAGTGGGGCTTCACAAAGATTGAAAACCCAGCATGAAGAAGAAAGTGGAAGAAATGCACAAAGTGAAGAAAGTAGAGAAAGTGAAAAAGATGATCAACAATCTGTTGTAGATGCTGAAGAAAATGAAGAAAATTCTGAAGGAGATGAAGAAGAAGCAGGTGAAGAAGTAGGTGAAGAAAAAGGAGATGAAGAAGTAGATGAAGAAAAAGGAGATGAAGAAGGAGATGAAGAAGGAGATGAAGAAAGGGATGAAGGAGGTGAAGAAGATCCCAATAGACCTTCGATTGAGGAGGTCGTAAAGAGTTTCAGCATTGCAAAGTACGGCGTGACGATGCCGTTAAATCAAAATAAGGATTTGTCAGGTGATTTTGTCGTTAGATCGACAATGGGCAAGGGCTTTGACAGCTTCAGGGGCATTCTCCGGCAGCAGGGCTTGGAGAAATTCTTTAGGGCTAGCTGCTTTGGGTCCTATTTAGATTTTCCTGAAGATACCGGTGCCCGATTTCCAATGACGATGGTTTCTGAGCTGTTGAAGCGCAAGATTATTTGCGACAGGAAGGATGAGATTTGGATAAATTACTGTGGCATGCCGGTTTGCTTTGGCATGAAGGAGTTTGCCATTGTTAGCGGATTGAGATGTCATCCTTGTGAGCCTCTTCCTACTGTTGCATTAACCAAGACAGCCCAGACTCCCAAGGCAGCCAAGAAATCTAAGGGTTCCAAAGCTAAGAGTGATGTCTCCTTGGTAGACTTGGTGGGAAAGAGCTACACCAACAAGAAATTGTTTCAAGATTTGGAGTCCAAATCTTTCTCAAAAAAGCACAAGGAGTCATTGTCCTTAGTTTGGTTTGTGCACAATGTTCTTTGGGCAAGAGATGTCAACTGCAACATACCGCTTGGAGTGATTAAGCTTGCTGAGGACTATGATGCCTTCAACAGCTATGCGTGGGGTTTTCAAAGCTTCACCTTGACTGTTGAATATTTGATGAAGGAGTTGAAGCCAATGGGGAAGACACAAAATCTATATGGCTTCCCTTGGGCTTTCATGGTAAATTTCTTTAATAATTTAACCTTTTCTTTTTTTAATTTCAATCACTATTTTGATTTTTGATGGCATCTTGTTTTGTAGGCTTGGGCATTTGAAGCCATTCCTCACCTCAGGCATCAAGTCAAGGAATACTCCCAAGAAGTTACCTGCCCAAGAATTCTTAGATGGCTCGCTGCCAAGAACAACACAAAATTGAGTGTCGACCTGTTCAACCCCCCCTCCCCCAAGGAAGCTGTAAGCATTAGAACACAACAGATGACTAGTTATTGCAACAGATTTTATAATCTGCTTCAACAACATATGCATCTGTTGCAACAACTTGATAATCTGTTGCAACAACTAGTCATCTGTTGAAACAACCTGATAACTTGTTTTAAATTGGTTTAGTTTTTTATGATTTAGCACCATTATGATATATCTTCTTTCTTGTTGTAGGTTGTGCACCCATGGCTTGTCCCAACAATAAGAGAGTTGGAGATGCCATGCCTTGACACCTTTGTGCCCATAAAATCTGTGCCTGACAAATTGATTGATGGGTTAAAAGGTGAATTGGCTGGAGTGACAGCCATCACTAGGGTTGATGATGTTTTAGCTGGTGGTGGTGGTGGTGGTCATGCTGTTGTTGGTGCTAGTGGTGATGTTGCTGCTTATAAACATTTAGGTGCTGATGCTGTTGGTGGTCCTCTTGGTGGTCCTGTTGGTGGTCCTGTTGATTTTGATGTTGATGTTGATGTTGGTGGTGGTGGTGGTGGTGGTGGTTGTGGTGTTGTCCCGGCAAGTACTGCTGGGGAAAAATTAAGAGATGATGATGGTGGATTTTTTCCAGTTGGTGGATTTAGTGAATTTTTTGGATTTGGTGGTAATTTTAGTGGTGGATTGAGTGGTGGTGGATTGAGTGGTAAAAGATATGCTGATGCTGGTGTCGGTACCTCTAAGGTGCCCTCATGTGCTTGTGAGTGCATTACTTGCAAGGAAAAAATGGATAATTTAGTTGGAGAAGTGGATAAGTTGAGTAAAAAAGTGGAGGAATTGGTGCAGGCCCAAGAAGCCACAAACTCTTCTATGCAGAGGTTGATATCCAAGAGGGGTATCAATCCATCAAAGAATCTTTCCTCACCTTATACTCCTTTTCATCTTCGGAGGAGGGGCAAAGCAATTGCCAAGGCACTTGCATCAACTAGATCAAGAAAATCTATTGCTACTCCAGTAAGTCAATTGAGACTCCTCTTCTTCATGTTGGGCCAAAAGTGCTAAAGAAGGTGGACATTTTCAAGCCTGTACATGCCCAAAGAAAGAAAAAGGTTGAGACTGCAATCAAGTCCAAAAAGAATGGGAAAACCTTGTACTCAATGCATGAATTTGGAGCAGCAGACTTCAAGGCTTTGACAAGCATGGAAATCTGGTGGGAGGATTGGGTAAGATTCAACACTTGTATATATCTCTGTGATTCAGTATGTTGTTGCAACAAGTAGATAATCTATTGAAACAATTTAAATAGTTGTTGCAACAAGTAGATAATCTGTTGCAACAACTAGATAATCTGTTTCAACAAGTTACCAATCTGTTGCAACAAGTACATAATCTGTTGAAACAATTTAAAGCAGGTAACTAACTGTTTTACTACTTTTTACTTTAGTATGTAGATGAAGTCCTTCTTCTCATGCGTATGAGGCAAATCAATTTCCCTGAGTAGTACGATTGCAGAGACATAATCTTGGATCTCAACTTTTACAATAACATGTCCAAGAGGTACTCAGAATTGACAAAGGATAGTACAGTGCCGGATGTCGTGCCTCTGAAGGTTAGACTTGCTGAGTTCACCTGGGATGATGATATGATCGATTATTGTAGAGGTGTTAGACCCTACCCAGGTGGCTGTTCGTGGGCTGGTGCGAAGAGGATTTTAACAGTGATGAATGTTAATGTTGCATATTTTGTCACTCTCGAGTTCATGATTGAAGAGTGAGTGATAAATGTGTATGACTGCAACGTCCCTGTCTACGAAGAGTCTGATTTCTTTTGCTTCATGGAGGCGGTATTGGAATTGTGGCCCAAGTCATTGCAACAGAGTGGCATGTTCGCACATTTACCTGCAAAGTAACTCAATGAATCGTGGGAATTCAAAAGGCTAGAAAATCTCCCCCGCAATGTCACTGGTAAGGCATGTGGTTCGTGGTCAATTGCTTTTATGGAGGCTTTGCTTACCGGCACAACTTTGACAAAACCCGAAAGTCTAATCAATGACAACTCAGTTGGGAGAATGCAATGGAGATGGGCATTAGGTATCATTGAGAAGGTGTTGGAGCCCTAAGATGGGTTGATAGACAATTTATTATTTGGGTTGATAAACTATTTATTATTTATGCGTTTTTTATGAAATTATTTAATTTAAGTATATATTAGGTGTTCAGTACTTTTCTAAGACATTTTGATAAGTATATATGAGGTGTTCATTATTTAAGTTGTGTTCAAGACATTATGTTCAGTAGTTCCAGCAGTTTAAACATATGGGTCAGTTGCTACGATAAATCTAACTGTTGTTGAAGAAGTTTCAACAAGTTGATAATTTGTTGCAATAAGTTTATGATCTGTGGCAACAGATGATTTAGTTGTTTCAACAAATCTTCCAGTTGTTAAAGAAATTGCAACAACTGACACATCTGTTACAACAAGTTTCTAATTTGTTGAAACAGATTTTATTAGTTGTTGCAACAAATATTAAATATATTGAAACAAGTTTATGATCTGTGGCAACAGATGATTTAGTTGTTTCAACAAATCTTCCAGTTGTTGAAGAAATTGCAACAACTGACACAATTGTTACAACAAGTTTCTAATTTGTTGAAACAAATTTATTAGTTGTTGCAACAAATATTAAATATGTTGAAACAAGTCAAATATCTGTTGCAACAGGTGAGTAACTTGTTTAAGTTAGGAACATTTAGTATACAATAAGTATCATTGGAGGAGTTTGTTTACACCTAAATATGGGATAAGCAAGTAGATCTCGTCAAATTACTCCAACGATCGCTTGGAGTTACTCAGTATACGCTTCGTTGATCATACATACTGAAATTACCGTTTAATCCATTAAGGATGTTAGTAGATAAATATATTGATCACTAAATATCATTGAATCTCTTTGTTTAATACTAAATATCATTGGTTCCCTCTGTTAATAGCTAAACATATGTGACTTATATCGTAGTTGTTGCAGCAATTTCATGATTTGTTGCAGCGGTTGCATAACCTGTTGCAACGAGTACATAATCTGTTGAAGCAATTGCATAACCTGTTGAAGCAGTTTCATAACCTGTTGCAACTAGGACATAATTTGTTGAAGCATTAACATAACCTGTTTCAACATGTACATAATCTGTTGCATCAGGTAACATAGCTGTTGAACAAGTCATATCACTTGTTGGATGAAACAAGTGAAGGAGTTTCTGCAACAACTCATTCCATTTGTGAGGGAAAACTCAAAACACTATAGTCATGTCACTTGTT
>MCJB01014722.1:57915-89683 GCA_002018475.1 Nicotiana obtusifolia
AAACGAACCTGATCAGTTATCTTAAATGGCAAGACTCTCTGATTCTCAAAAGAGCTGTGCATGTAAGTGATGGCAAGATCTTTTGGTTCACAAGTTAATTCGCAATAGGTGATGATTAGGTTCACAAAATCATCGAACATAATATCTCTTTGGACAGTCATCGCTATCGTCTCTAATGTGTCGCTACCCTTCCATCGCCAAATATATCGATTATTCTTCTCGATCCATTCACCATGGCAATCAACCCCTATTGTTATTGAGTCCTCCATTAGTGGTGTTCGAGGTACCTGAAGATATTTGTTTAACAAAAAATTGGTCATGAGAGTACATACCAATCTATAACAAAATGAAACAGCTGCAGCACTTGTTCCAACATATTATTAACTTGTTGGAACCAGTAGACTAGTTGTTGCAACATGTAATAAAATTGTTGCAACAACTCACTAATCTGTTGGAATCAGCGTTAGTTTTTTTCGGGGTAATGTTTCAGACTGTTGAAGATGTCCAACAGATTGTCGAGTTGTTGAAACAAGTGTATTACTTGTTGCAACAAGTGTACTACTTGTTGCAACAACTCACTAATCTGTTAGAACCAGCTTTAGTTTTATTGGGGTAATGTTTCAGACTGTTGAAGATGTCCAACAGATTGTTGAGTTGTTGCAACAAGTAGTACACTTGTCGCAGCAAGTCAATGATCTGTTGGACATGGCTTCAGTTTTTTGGGTTCTGTTTCAGACAAAAACTGAAGCTGACTCCAACAACTTCATAATCTGTTGTAGAAGTTGCAACAACCACATTGCACGTTGCAACAACTACAACAGCTACTGTAAGTTGTTGGAAAATCAGTAGATTTATACTCAGGTGAAAAATCAAAATAAAACAGCATTGTGATACTTACCAAATGAGCGAAAATCACTCCCAAGTAATTGCCAGTGCTGCACCAACAAAATCCAGTCAAAAAATACAAAATCGGGTGGTCACTTTTTTTTCTTTCTTGAGCAATAATGGAGGACGAAGAAGAAGAACAAGAAGAAGAAGAAGAAAGAAAGAAGAACAATGGAATGAGTTATGAAGTAATTCCCACTGCTACACGAATGAAATCCAGTCAACAAAATTGCAAAATCAGGTAGTCTTATTTTTTTCTTTCTTGAGCAAAAACCAGTCAAGAAGAACAAGAACAAGAAGAAGAAGAAGAAGAAGAAGAAGAAGCAGAAGACGAAGAAGAAGAAACGAGCAGCAGAATAAGAAGAAGAAGCAAGAAGATGCAGCAACGAGAAGAAGAAACGAAGCAAAAAAGAAGAGGCAAAAATGGTGGAAACGGTGCAGGGGCTTTTAACTATATTTGGTGCGTTTTTCCCCCACTAAGGTTTATATGGGTTGGGTCAAAGCGTTAGAAATAAAACTTGAGTTTAAAGTGTAAAAAATTAAAGCTTTAGGTTAAAGTGTTAAAAATATAACTTTGGGGTGAGTCAAACCTCCCTAATCACTAATCCAAAGTTTATTATCCCTACTCAATTAAAAAAACTAGAGTTACTCCAACTCAATTTTAAAACCCATTTGTCACCTATAATTAAAAGCCCCTAATGTCTCTCTTTGTTCGTCACAATATATTGCTGCGAAAAATCTCATTAATGTACTAAAAATTGGTGGAAGGTCAAAAATACCCTTTTTGGCCCTTTTTCACACACAAAAAAATGTTGAATGTAATTTCCTAACTGTTCCCCGGATAAAGAGAGTACTAATATATCCATTGTCCTATTTCATGTGACATTATTAATTATAATCACGAACTTATAAGATTTGTAATATGAATACGGTTTCACGTTGCAGAGATATAAGGCGTCATTGAGAATTTTATTTTCTAGTACCATGATCAAATTAAATCTATGTCTCCATTATCTCGTCTAAATTTATGTTCCAAAATCTTCTTATTATTTCTTTCCACCAACACTTTTATAGTATAATCAACTTCGCATACATCTCTTGTATTTTAAAATTAAATATTTCACCCCTTATACTATGAAAAGGATAGTGAAAATTCATATGCGAATGACAAATTGCTTGTGATTGAGGCCTCAATATTATTATTGTTGTGATTTTACACCCATATATCTTCAAGAACAAACATTCCAAATATGGTGGATCTAGAACCTAAATTTTGTATATATGTTGAAAATAAGAAATGAATACTTTATATAATAAGTTGAAATCTCAATGGATTATAGCAGCAAAGCCATTGTGCCTCTTGAATTAACTTGTCGCGCAGCAGCTAAGTCTTTGCACAGCAGAAATAGGCAGACTTTATGTCGTGTCTTATTTGTTATGGTTTCTTTAGGCTGCTTCCTGTAGTTGCTGTTGGAATTTATTAAGAGATGCATAGTCATGCATGGTCTTAATATAAATTGAGTGAAAGGGAAATGGAAGAAATAATTTTTTGGAGGAAATGAAAATTTCAAATTCATTAAAGTTTGAAAAAATTCATTGTCCCACATTGGATGGGGAAACTTCTTTTAGTGTGTTTATATAGTGAAACACATTATATGATTCTCAAAAGGATTGAGAAAAAGGAAGACCCCTCGCGCCGTCGTCGCTCGCTCGGCTTCGGTTTCGGATAGTGTGACTATAGGAGTTCTCTATTTTTTGAACAGATTTTGCACCTGTTCAAGTACACTAACAGGGGTCTATAAGAACCATCTTTTGTGACTCATTTCGTTACAGATTTTCCACAGATTATCAAATCCTCTTTCTCTTTATTATATTCCAATTTTCCCGCTACTGTTTACTGCCATAAAAACAGTGAGTATTTTTTTTTACTGTGATTTGCAAACGTTACTTTGAGTTCGTTGGAGTTCTGGGATTTGTTTTGCCTCTATCACAAAAACGATTTCCGTTCTATCCTGGGAGGAAGTAACCCATAATCCTTGGCAACTGTGGGAGGGTTATAATTCCTTAAGGAAACACAAGTAATTTGTGGGTTCGGAAAGTTTTCTACTTCATCTATTTTTCTTGTTTCAGAAACTATAAAGAAGAACACTGTAATTATTAATACCAGTTGCCTCAAGATGTCCTCTTTTTTCTTTGTATGATGTCTTATCTGTTGATAAATCTGCTTTGTTGTCGAGCAGAATTCACGAACCAAAAACCTATCTCCCAATTTTTTCCTCTTTGGAAAAGGCAGGATACGAGTAAGTATTTGTTAAAAAAGAGAAATAGCATTCATACTTCCTCAGAAGCTTGGGGATATCAAAATGTCAGTGATGCAAAAGGACCATTTAACTTATCATTCACCAATAAAAAAGATGGAGCTAATGCTTTTTCTACATTCAGATTT
This sequence comes from Nicotiana obtusifolia, assembly GCA_002018475.1. Lineage (NCBI taxonomy): Eukaryota > Viridiplantae > Streptophyta > Magnoliopsida > Solanales > Solanaceae > Nicotiana > Nicotiana obtusifolia. The sequence continues at coordinate 61,247 of MCJB01014722.1, forward strand.
TCCCCATAAAGCCTCACACCTATATTACAGTCGTAGTATTATACAGTTATCACAGAAAAGCCTATGGCATTTCTACACTACCAAAAGATTACAATAATTCAGAGGCCGAAAAAACCACTGGCTACTGCATTTGTATCACTCAATTTTCAATCCATGTTAAGGTTCCCACGATTAGGTATTTGCTCGGAAGTTCCCCAGCACATGGTGCAAGATATGTTATCTTTTTCCTGAAAATGGGAGATAATCAAACGTAAAGATCTTACTCGCACTCAGAATAGCAAAAATGACTGTCTAATAAGAGGAGAGTTCGAGTCCACACCTATGCATGTCAACGTCTGTGACATAGATGAATCCGGCAACATTACTGTCATGGGAAGAAAAGAAGGAAGTATATGAGATACAAAAACAGTTTTTCCTGGGGAAGGAGGGAATGAGATGGCAGGAATAAACACCACTTTGCATAATTCCAATGAACAGCATAATACTCAATGAGGCAGACGCTTCAATAGCAGAAATATATATATTTTTGTAAGAGACAGTGAAGGAAATGAAATAGTAGTTACCTCGCCACAAATTTTAGATTACGATACTACAATTGTTACAGGAGCCAAAAAGACTAAAGAGAAAAATGCCAAATTTCCAGGCTACGTCACTAATGGATGAAACTGAAGCTCCACGTGCAATTACACGAGACTGCTTTGCATTTCGTACAATTTTCACTCACCCAAGCACTGTTATGTGAAACTTGTGTTATACATGATTTAAGCTTTTTGCAGAGAGGAGTGCAGCAAATGGTCCCATGAAGGCATTAACCCCTCACTGCCAACAACAAAAACTAGTATCCTTCGGCAAACAATCTAAGGATAAATTCAGAAATGACAATCACTCCCATTAGGCTTTCCAAATAAGTTGCTATTTATTGTCATAAATTTTAATAGAAGTCATGCATTACAAGCTGACTTATCTTGTCATTTTAATAATAAACAGGGGTTTCTTTTACAGCTAGGACTCACAAATTGAGAGCAGTAATTCTAAAGATGAACCTCTTAACCTTAAACTCTTTTAGCTAAAACAGAATAATCAAATATCACTGAGCATAAGAATGATGATAGAAAAACGAACTCAGCCTTACCTGGAAATTATTTGATCTGGTTCATTGGCATACGAGACGGCGAGAACCAAATGAAGCAAGTCCCGGTTGATACTAACAGGAACCAATCTTGTAGGATCTGCAGCAGGCTCTGCACCAATAGGTAAAGCTGAGCGTGGAGCCTGTGGTCCACCCCCAATCCGGTAGATGAACAAGTCACCGAAGTTCACTACATTAGAATGTGGTGAGAGGTCATTTGAAGGGCCATAAAAGTACTCCTGGTAGGGGAAGCAAAGACCAAAAAAATGTTTAGTTTTGCATTACAAGGACAAGGTGAAAAGTAAGAGGACCATACTCCCTTAGAGCAAGTGTTCATGTTCCAGTGCATGAACTGTGAGTGTTACTGACTCCTAACTCTCTTTATTACTAATCTATAAGGAAATCTGTACCCGTATTCTGTAGCCCCTTGCTTTCTGCCGTACTTTTGCATTCCTTGATACAACACCACCGGACTTTTGAAGTTTCACCACATCCACATTAGGCCGATTCTTCAATACATCTTTTAGCATGCTACAAAGTTTTTCCTGCCCAGAGTACGACCATAAAATAGAAATAAGATAAACTCTTACACTGTTTGAAACAGCTCTACAAACGAGTAATTGCTGGAAACCAGTTCTCAAGCTTAATTAATGTCTTAAAAAGAATAGTTTGGCAACACCAAAATTTCAACTTTCCATACTTTCACTCTCTATTTCCTTTTGATATCTGTATTATTTGGTCCATTTTCAAATGATTCCTGATATACTCTCCTCTTCTACCCCTCTGATAAAACACCCACTCAAGAAAATGGCTTTAACATATGTGGGACTGGCCAAGCAAAGCACAACAACTCGATAGTGATTATAATGAAATTTAGGCAATAGCTTTGCCATTCTGGGGAGGGAGAACTGAGAAGCCGTAGGTGGGTGGAAGGGCATCAGTCTCGTGTACTTTAGTATTAGAGAGTATATGCCGGAATGAACACACTTACCGGTGCAATTATTTTCATTTTTCCTAGAAAACCTGCAGAATGTCAAGGGATTACCCCAAATGACATACTGTGTTGCATTTATCTTCTCCGATACTTTTCGAGAAAGAGAATACCACAGTACTCACTTTCAACATTTCCTAAACTGAACGGAAAAGAAACCAAGAGAATCTTCTGGACTAAAGAGCTTCAACCCCACAAAACTCCCCTGCACTGGGCTCATAGCTTACACGTCCTATTAAATGTCCAACGGCTGCATTAATTTTAATTCCCTGGTGAATTGGAATTCTGCTCAATCCTTCAGAAATATCATACACTATTTTGTTAGTTCATTCAACTCAGGTCCTAAACTTTTACACTAATCCTCGATTAAACAGACTCGAGAAGAGAGTTCTGTGAACAGATAACCTTTGCCAGTTTCAGTAAAATCATTCTACTTCTCTTACTCATAACCAATATATCAGATATAAATAAGTGTAGTAGGGATTAAACTAATTTTGTCCATAATTTGAAGCAATTTTTTTACGGAGCTTGCCTATTTGTCAGTTGTCTACTGTCTAAGAGAAATCAGCTGTCACATCTAATGTTCCTAGAAGATAGTAGTGGCACAAACTGACAAATATTCTAGTGCACTACTTTGTCTCGCAAACAGAAGTTTATCTAGTAAACAATTTCTGAATCACTTGTAAGTTATGCAGGGGCTAATTGTCTTTAAAAGAGTTCTTGACGGACCATAATTATTAGTTGTAAGTTTGAAACCAACCAATACAATTTCTAAATTAAGTAAATGATGAAACAATTATCAGAAACAAAATACTTTCTTTGCTGATCTATGATAACAACAGCAACCTTTTCTTTTGTAAGGATAGCTATGGGAAAGGGAGTACTCTAGCACAGTTCTGAAAAAATGAGCCGTGTCGGAAATATTTCCTTTGCTCCTTAGACGGCTATTGATACAAAAAGATGAAATTGTAAATCTAAATGCAACAAAGATCAGAACTTGCAGAAATTTGGAAAGTTTATTGATTATTTTAATTGTCGATATTTCTTTCTTTTTTTCTTTTTTTTTTTCTTTGGGGTGTGTGTGTGTGTGGTGGTGGGGGGGGGAGGTGTAGCCATTACCATTTGAATGCAAAGATGACCAGGGAGAGAAACTGTACTGACAAGTAGAACGATCAAAAGCCAAATAACATAAGGCTAAAACGGAACTGCGGAATTATCAAAATTAAATGCTTTATTAACTGCAAAGCTTCTTATTCAAGTTTAGTACCCATCATTTCATAGACAATTTCGACACAGTTAGGGAAATTCTGAAATTTCAGAGGCTTGGTTTAATCAAGTATCTGATTATCAAAGAAAGGCTACATTGCTTACTCCTAGTAACAATATTGAAGCATGTAAATGGGTGAAGATCAGACTATAAATGAGATAAAAGAGTTCCAAATATGTGTATTATACTTCATTAAAAGAGAAACACCAATCACTACTTTCATATATGGTTTCTTGTAAGCTTAAGCAACTGTACATCATTTTCTTCTAACCTTCCGAACAACTAAGAGATTCGTTCTAGGAGAATGAAGACTAGTTGAAGTAACAAGCCTCCCAGGTGAGGTACTTCCTAGACAACTGCCTGCTGGAGAGTAGAAATTTCAACCAATAAAGAGACCTCAGGTGTTTGCATTTGATCAATACTACAAATAATGGCGAAAAGATATCAGCTCAAAGTAAGCTAGTGCTCTCTTTGGAAGGCTTACTTAAATATTAGCTTTCAAAATGTTAATATGCCCAAGTAATAACTCTTTCTTCTTTTATTAGGTAAGTGTAGAATATATCTTTGAGGTTTTGAATTCTAATCCCTTCGTTCACAGCACTCGAGTTTCCCTTGATATTTAACCCCATGGCATATATATCAAATTCCTTCGTGTGCAAAATTAATCATATAAAATGAACTTCACTGTCAGTAGAGAACATACCTGACCTAAGACAAGAATAACTGTGGCATTGAATGTATCAATCGCATGGAGTAGCAACTGCAAAAGACGACCAAATGGTGACCACAACACTCTAAATGCCACCCTCACCGTTTTTTACACACAAAAAAAAACAGAATTGAGCTAAATACCTCATAACCAACTCCCTCTATCCATCCCATTGTATTTATTACCATGCCTGAAGCTCGAGATTCAGCATTGCCAGAAAATTGCCTCTCCAGAGTCTCAGCTAGCTCCTTGACGAGTACCTTGTAGTGATCTATGTTGGCACTGTTAAATAGAGAAGTGGTGTCTGATAGTTAGTAAATATGCTTTAAATAGAGAAGTGGTGTCTGATAGTTAGTAAATATGCTAAAAGCAAACTGCAAGTGCTAAAGCAAGTTTTCTTCATACAAACTTTAACTTGTACAAGAGGGACGAGGTCAAAATAACACTATGTCAAGGTACAAGGTTTCTACCTAGGAGTCACATGACCAAAGAAGTAGACCATAGGCATTTCAAGTGGAATTCCTTCAACTGGATCAATAGGCAACTCAATTGGCGTAGCAGCAACACATCCTGGAACAGTTATCGATCCTTGACCTATGTCCAAATCCACAAAAGTAGGTTTCCACCCCTGTTTTGCTGCCCAACTAAGAAGCATCCTTGATAAAGTACTCTTGCCAGAATCTGTAGGTCCCACAACGACTACCCTCGGGCCCTAGCCAAATCAAGTATGTTAAAACTTGTCGATGAAACACATGTTATTCTGATAAAGAATATGTTAATGGTTAAATAACAGAAAGAGGAGCTAAGAATTAGATTAGCATAGATATCCTCAACGTATATCAATAACTAGTATAATATTCACTCTGCAAGAGCACCCTAAGAATCACCATTTCCTCTTCCTATCATCCCAAGTGAAATATCATCTTTTGTTTTCTGATGAGGATGAAGTATCATCTTACATAGAAGCAGGCTTCTATCATTCACATATTACCTCTTATTCTTGTAACCTCTCCAATTTGGATTCCGTGCATTATCATGACAGAAACTAATGTATCTTAAGGAATCGCAACACTAAACAAAGCAGATCAACAAAAACTTGCATGTTTTGCTAAAGGCCGACCTACATAAGCTGAGAGTGGCTGAGCACCACCGCATTCCAATTGCCTCTATAGACTTACATTCTTTTTTAACTACATATATTTTTATATCTTTCCCTTTCTCATTAAGACTCACGCTTTTAGTTTAAAGCCTCAATTGATTTAAACTGGCTTTCCTATAGCTTCCTCATTCTTTAACTTGATAATACCACCTTCGTGTCATGCAGTGAGTTATCTTTATCACCGGTGCCAGCATTTCCCCTCCCTCCGCCTAGGAATTCCCCTCCCTCCCTCTCACTCCTACAACTGTAAACATCTTCTCGTGGTACAAAACTTTAACAGTGATTTTGAAAAAATCAGAGAAAGAAGTTGGTTTCCGAATGCCCCAGAAGCAGAAGAGTAAATGATTAAGAAAGAGAAATGAACCTTTTAAATTCTTTGACTTTTATCCTACGCTGAATAATAACCAAAAGTGATACCTGAGAAGAGTCAGAATCACTAGGTGAAGCTTTGGCACGATTTCTTCGTACATCAAGTACAGCATGAACATTTATATAGCTTATCATCGGCGTCTAGAAAAAAAAATTACACGCCATTAGTCATTCGGTTTAGTGAAGTTCAATTCAACAAAACCATTTCAATACAAAAATGCAGAAACAATACAAAAAGTACAGATGGCTAGGGAGAAAGGCCACACCTCATCTGCTGTATAATCAGTTTCAGTGGGACCATCCATCTCGAATGTCGCTCCATACCAAGTAAAAACCTAGCTTTTACAACTCGAACATGTCAAAAAAAAAAGGAACAGGTATACTCACAAGATGCAAAATCTTGAGCAAGATATCCAGATAGGTGATTCGTATTCTTATTTTTGGCTAGGAAAGAGTTTGGTTCACTTTAACAGACATCAAATTAAAGAACCACAGCAGATGTAAATGCATCTTTGCCTTTTTGAGGTAAAATAAAAATATTTGATCATAGTCTCAGCACCTAGTACTGCCTAACAACAGTACAACTTACCATTTCTCGAAAAAACAAAAAAGGTATCTTTAGACGTTGCAGTGGACTCGGAACTTCAACCCAAATCTGATTGCAAAACCATTCCCACAACAAGCCAAAATTTCCAGGCAACAATAACTAGCAATAGAGTGTTTCCTTCCGCAAAACCCGTTCTTCTGTTCTATCCATCAAAAAGAACTCCCTAGCAAAGCCCACTAATTTTTTTAATCCAGCGTCTTTATTTCAATCAACTGACTGTATTTTGAACATGTCCAGTACTTTAGTAAAGACGTTTTCGTACCTTCTCCTGTCCTTTTATAGCAGGTTCCCAAGGGATCAGTGGCGCACGGTTCAAAACTCAGTGGATATAGGTCCACCACTCTACCCTTCTCCACTTAAATACTAGGCTTTTGTTTGTGGAAACTACTCCATCAAGCTAGCCTCTTTCTAATCCTTGTAAATCTAGAAAGAAATTTTCATATCCTTGTATTTGGCAAGCAGTTCTTTTGATCAAACATAATCTAAATTGATACTCATGTCCAAAAGATATATGAACCACACAAAAAAAATGAGACACAAAATTCAAAGATACACACAGTCATGAAAACTTGAGGCATGTATCAGATGCATCCAGCAACAGATATTCACAAGTTTCAACAGTTAAGAAATCATTCAAGGGCACACATTCATTTGAGTGCATAAATGATAGAAATAATATCATACAGCAAATTTGAGTCTTGGAGGGATGGTAAGCCAGATCCCAGGAGGGATTTCAGTCCCAAAAATCTCAGCTGTTCCAGTGAGGAGCCGGAGTCGGAGGGGCGAGTCAAGGCTGGTTTCAATTCGGAGCTCACATTCTTTATCCAGCTTCACCTGCCTCACAGTTGTTGAACCACCTGTTGCTGCCAATGGATTGACATTTGTTCCTCCATAAGCCATAATATGAGAGCTGCTTCTATTGTTGGCTCCAACTATCTGCCAATTTTCACCAAGCATATGAGTATGCTTAAGTCATAATAGATCCATGCTTTCTATAACAGCAATGAGAAGGGAAAACAATCTTCACGCTTTTTTCCCCTAGCTGGTATGATTCTACTTTATTAGTCTATATACTATGGTGTGGCGGAACTAGGTGACCTTTCCAAAAGAGTAGACAGCTGAATGCTCTAATGAACTCTCTTATTTTTTAACCAGTTCTTATTAAACTCCCATATCAATTCTTTGGTTTCTAATTAATTGGGCGTGTATTGCCTGAACATTGAATCTATTGTTTTGGTTGCTCCAAAGGAAGATGTGTTAATTTGGAGGTGCTGCTTCACGTAGCAGGAAGCCTTTTCTTCTCCTCATAATCACAATGACATACTCAGATGTCCTACGATCTCAATCGCGTTTGTCAACATGTTATTGTCCCTAACCTACATATCAAAGCCCAAGTTTAGCCATAAAAAAAAAAAAACAAATCTCTTCTCTCATAAGCATTAAATGTTGATCAGAAGTATATCAAAGGCATGAATACATCTTGTTGGTGATGTTATCTTTTGACCATCATCTTCTAAAAAGCATAAAGAGCATGATAACACAGCTTTCACAAGACTGAAGTCAACATATAATAAGAAAAAGGTAAAGCAAATAGTTTCAGAAGAGAAATACATCAAACTAGCAATAAAAGCTAGTTTGAGGGTTACTCAATATTCATGCAGCATAAATTCTCACTTGGGAAACATGGCACACATGATGAATCCTCAAAAAGTGAAACAACATTATGCGTGTTAGGCTGCAAATATATTCTATGCATTACAACAAGTGACGTTGCTCTAATGGCAAGAGCACCCACTTCCACCAATAAGTTGGGCGGTTAAGTCATCGAGAAGTAAAGTGGGAAAGCGACACTGCTGACTCCTGAATAGAGAATTTAGAGAGTGGGGCTTACCATATCAAAGAACATGCGCACACACACATCTATATATTTTATGCGTTACACATTGTGGCACAGCTCAGGGGGATAAAGGAAAAACCCACAAAACTCAGTCAAAATAAACCCGTAGCAATTGCAAGATCGATAACTGGACAAGGAAACCTCCCAAAAAATAAGATCAGTCAGATTCTAATACCTATATTGAAGATACAGATCGATAACTGGACAAGGAAACCTCCCAAAAAATAAGATCAGTCAGATTCTAATACCTATATTGAAGATACATAAGAAAGGAAAAAGGAAGGATATACTCTATTGTTTTTTAAAAGATATCCTTCTATCCACATAGGCGAGATTAACTAGTTCCAATCAAGACTTCATTTTTTTTTCTTGGTTACGATCAACATCAAGTTGGATGTTTGACCGTGGTCTTTATAGACTGGTTAGACTTTATAGAATTGTATGCCAATGCTGGTATAAGTGTGAGAGTTAATGTTTGATGCTTCTTGGGGCTGCTTTGACGACACGAAGTAACTAGATGATTTTTCGAGTAAATAGATAAAATCTAAATGCAGTAGTTGCTCCACAGGGGTACCAACTCAAACGCTTCCTATCCACCTCAGTCTATAGGACTTAAAACGGGCTTTACTTACAAGCTGAGCCTTTTGAAGTGCCAGTAGTCATAGCAGATTTATAGGGCTTTCGTCATTCCACTTGGAACAACTATTGTCAGGGTATCTACGATGAAGTTCGGTACAAGTTGGTCACGGTATCTGCAGTGAAGTTGGCACATGTACTGACGTATATGTTCATAGTAGACATATGATGAGTGCTCGTGGAGAAACCACAAATTTTGCTGAAGGTGTTCAAAGTTTTAATATTTATGTATAAAAAAGTAATCTTTGACCTAATATTCAATATGATTTTCTATATACCTAGTATAATTTTTCCAACAAAGTGAGTGCAACTGACACCTCTTTCGCTATATGTGGCTACACCACTAGATGAGCCCAAATAGCAATTCTTTCAATGGGATTACAAGTATTCCATATTTATCACAGACTACCAAAAAAGTAAAAAAGTTAATTAAAAGAAAACATTTTTTTCAATCAAATTATTCATTCCTGAGAAGAGGAAGAAACCTATAGGACGAAGGCCCTTTCTTTCCATCGTTCAGAGCATTAAATATTGAGCATGAGCAACAAAAAAAAGATATAAAAAAATTTGCTTGTGCTACAAAGTTAGGAGTTAAAATAAAAAGCATACTGACTGATAAAAATTATTGAATCACAGTATTTTCTAATTTATCAAATGACCAATTGAACACTGAGGTACAAAGTCTCTACGCATTCAAACAAAGAGAAAAAGAAAAAGTATAGCAACACATTAAAATCGCATTTTTACCCAAAATCACAATAAGGGAATAAAACAAAAATTAGGGCTTTTAGCATAGAGTAGTAATTTTGGAGTGTAAGGGTAGAAATGAAGAGGAAAAAAGTCAGAGAGAAAGAAGGTTACCTAGGAATAGATTTCGCCGGAGAAAAGAGACACGGAGAGAAGCAAGTTTTCTATTACATACGTATGTCAAAATTTGGGGAGATACGTACTCTAGTAGTAGTAGTGCAAGAGCTTTGAGTTGCAGTTGCGGCACGACTGGAGAAAAAGAATGTTGGTTTCTTGAGAAGAACGTGATCTTTGAAGAGATTTGAAAAGTGGGTCAGAGATTAGGGTTTTCTATTCAATGCAAACGCACCTTAACTTCTGAAGATACTTAGGTTTTCTTCTTCGTTTTCTTTGTTGTGTTTGTTTTGATAACTGTGAAGGGTTTTAAACAGATTAATGTCTCTCTTGGTTCGTCAATCGTCACAATATATTGCTGCGAAAAATCTCATTAATGTACTTTGAAAAATTGGTGGAAGGTCAAAAATACCCTTTTTGGCCCTTTTTCACACAAAAAAAAAATCTTAAATGTAATTACCTAACTGTTCCCCGGATAAAGAGAGTACTAATATTTCCATTGTCTTATTTCATGTGACACTATTAATTATAATTACAAACTTATAAGATGTAAATGCATTTTTGCCTTTTTGGGGTAAAATAAAAATATTTGATCATAGTCCTAGCAAAGCCCACTAATTTTTTTAATTCAGCGTCTCTATTTCAATCAACTGACTGTATTTTGAACATGTCCAGTACTTTAGTAAAAGACGTTTTCTGTACCGTCACATGTCCTTTTATAGCAGGTTCCTGATCAGTGGCGCACGATTCAAAACTCAGTGAATAATACGTCCGCCGCTTACCGTTCTCCACTTAAATACCAGACTTTTATTTGTGGAAACTACTCTATCAAGCTAGCCTCTTTCTAATCCTTGTATTTTGGCAAGTAGTTCTTTTGATCAAACATAATCTAAATTGATACTCATGTCCAAAAGATATATTAACCACACAAAAAAATGAGACACAAACTTCAAAAATACACACAGTCATGAAACTTGAGGCATGTATCAGATGCATCCAGCAACAGATATTCACAAGTTTCAAACAGTGAAGCAATCATTCAAGAGCACACATTCATTCGAGTGCATAGATGATAGAAATAATATCATACAGCAAATTTGAGTCTTGGAGGGATGGTAAGCCAGATCCCAAGAGGGATTTTAGTCCCAAAAATCTCAGCTGTTCCAGTGAGGAGCCGGAGAAGGAGGGGCGAGTCAAGGGTGGTTTCAATTCGGAGCTCACATTCTTTATCCAGCTTCACCTGCCTCACAGTTGTTGAAAACCAGCTGTTGCTGCCAATGGATTGACATTTGTTCCTCCATAAGCCATAATATGAGAGCTGCTTCTATTATTGGCTCCAATTATCTTCCAATTTTCACCAAGCATATGAGTATACTTAAGTCATAATAAATTGAAATCTCAATGGATTATAGCAGCAAAGCTATCGTGCCTCTTGAATTAACCTGTCGCGTATTCAAGTCGTCTGTCAAATTCTACACAATTAAAAACGCATTTTTACCTAAATCAGAATAAGGGAATAAAACAAAAATTAGGGCTTTTAGCGTACAAGAGTAATTTTGGAGTGTAAGGGTAAAAATCAAGAGGAAAAAAATCAGAGAGAAAGAAGGTTACCTAGGAATAGATTTCGCCGGAGAAAAGAGACACGGAGAGAAGCAAGTTCGCCGCCGAAGAAGAGTGCGGACGGCTACGGCTATATATGGTGTCGTTTGAAATTGGCGGGCCGAAATTCAAAGTTTTGTTGCCTTATTGACCACTGAGCTTAGGTACTGAGCCGAGCTTGTATTTTAGCTCTTGATATTGGAGATAATTTTAAGAGTTTACTACAAAGGTAAATTTGGCACAACTATATAATAGTAGAGGTAAATTTAGTAAATGGTATTGAAAAGTAAATGAATAAAATTTTGATTTTTTTCCAAAAACAATTGATAGAGAAAATTTTCCTTTAATGGAATTTAGTGCAAATGTAGATTAATGGCACTAGTAAAGTAATGTTTATATAAATTCTGATTCGACTTCACTCAGTTACTCAATCGTTGACTTAGCTAAGTGATGAATAATAAATATTAAAGTAGATCAACAATTTAGTATGTAATGAAGAATAGCAATTTTTGCATAAGTATGATTATTAACTATCAAATATGAATTTGTGTTAAGAAATTAAGCTCAAATTAATAATAATATGAGATGGAGAAAGAAAGAGATAGCTTTCTTATTACTTTCAAGTGTGTATAACATTATTATCGTATATACATTTATTTGTGGGGCTACATTGAGATTATGAAAAAAATCACGGAGGTGTAGGAGTTACCAACATAATTATAAAGAATAGTGGGAGTTACCATAAAGAAGAGCAGTCAGAATTGTGGACATTAATTTATAACACTTTGTACTTTTTATGTGATAAAATTAAATTGTCAATCAAGTTTGTAAGTTAAGCAATTTTACGGTGACATGGAATGTGATTAAAACTTCTAATTTAAGAAATCAGATTATTAATGAAGTTTAATTTAGTTCAAAATTCTTGATTTTATTGTTATTTATTCTTTTTTGGCCTTAAAATATTCAATTAACCAATATACAAATTTGTTTTTTTATTATTTAAACTAGTAATTCATATAATTCAATCAAATTTAAATCCAATTCTCAACTTAACTATACATTCATATTTATTTCACGCAACGGCTACTCAAGAGACGTACTTGTACACTGTGGTAGAATCAACATTTTTACTAAACAAATTCAAAAATAAAAAGTAAACACACAAAGAAGCCAAGAAATTTCAATATATATATATATATATATATATATATATATATATATATATATAAAAGTTAATCTTACATACACAATATAATTAACCTCCTTCGCAAGGGAAGGTGGCCCCTAGTCCAAGTATAATAGCATCATGGGTGCAAGGGTGAAGATACTAGAGTGGTTTGGCAGTCAAATATGAGAAAAGGTTGGCCTTATTTATGTCCAAGAAAACGGGAGAACATGACATGAAAATGTCTATTAACAATAGTGTTTAACGCATCCTTACATTTCACATCACAGATCAAAGATTTATTCAAGCTTCTATCTCTGTCTATTTACAATTACTAAAGTGAAAGAATTACATAAATACTTATGAGAAAAAAAGGAAGTCAAGCTCCTCTTTTAAGTGCCCCTCTTCAAGAATTCAATAGGAAGTTGAATGACCAAAAAAATGAAAAAGATAAACAAGTGAGCAAAACTATAAAACAAGTATCTGCAAATACCAATCTGCAGAACGGATCATGAATTTCGCGCAGATTCGTCAAGCATCATTCCTTTCAGACTCTTGGCCAACCAAATAGCCGTCTCCCTCGGTGAAACCTTGTTCTTGCCGAAAGGTTTTAGAACGACAGCGAGCTCTTCTAATCTGTCTTGTTCCAGTAAGTCAGCAGATAGTTCTAATAGTCCTTCAAGTGCATCTGCCCTTTGTCTAAAAGACTTGACATCTAACGTTTCCTTTACCGGCCTTTCCTCCTCTGCAGCCGGTTCTGAAGAATCTATTCTTTGTGCTGAAGAGGTTGGACTACTGTTGTTTCTTACATCCATCTCCTTATTATGGACACCAATCACCGATCCAGCAAAAGCAGAAGCACTTGGAGCGCCATGAAAACCTAGACTGTCGCTATCAACTTCATCTCTTACCACATTTATCAGTTTCCCAACATCAGCATTTGTCTCCATAGTGTCCGCCGCTGGCTGCTCACAACCAACTCGGAAACTACTGTGTCGAATGACATGTATGACGTCGTCAGAAGTAGCTGGTTTTTCAAGAACCATATTCTTTGGAACAACCGTCGTTAGTCCCTTCTTTGACGACAAATTGTTTTGAGGAGGTGAAAAAGGAGGGAGCGAGGGAGTAACACTTTCTGTCGGAGAGCATAAGAGTTCCTTTGTAATAAACTTGTCATCACCATCGGATTTTGAGGTGCTGTCTGAGTGAGGAAGACTAGTTTGACTCAAGGGAACAAGAGGAGCAGTGGGAGAGGCAATTTCTGTCATCGAGGATGACAACTTCACCATAAGCTTATCGTCCCCAGGGGAGGCCGAAGTGGGGTCTGATTTCTGATTGCAAGCACCAACATCCATAATGTGATGAGGCTCCTCAACCTTTTCGATGGAGCATGGTTCAGAATTCTTGTTATCAAGGGTTTCCCCTGAAGCAAAAGCAATTTCCGAGAGAGATGAGTTAGTGGTTGACCAGGAGGGCCTTGATCTTGTGGTCTCAGTTTCAGTAGCTCTTTCGTGACTTAGGAGCATCTGTTCGGTCAAATTTATAAAAGGAGGAGTTGTTGCGTCGTCACAAAGTTCAAATCCTTGAATTGATACAGAAGAAGAAGCAGAAATGCTACTCTCCGCCTGCGTTTCTTTTGAAGCTCCTAATGAAACCTTTCGAGAATGTTGCACACAATTCTTTATAGCATGTTTATGGCAGCCATCGGGTGTAGAATCAGGAATCGTTTCAGGACACGGGGAATTGTTGCCCGGACCAGACTTAACATTATTGTTAAGAGTATTTGGGGCATCATGCCCCAGTTGTTTCATCCTTCGGGGAAATGAGGGCCGTCTAATCAGGTTAGGAGGTGTATGCAGTCTCGGCTTTGCAGGAAATCCATCTTCATTAACGTGCTTTGAAGGACCAGAGGGAGAGATACCCTCATGTCTAGGTTTAGTCTTGGTACCGGACTCAATGGCAGGCAACTGCAAGGAAAGAGGTATTAATTAATTATAGGGATTTTTTCATTTTTGGCCCGTCGGCCGAAATTAATTACGGGCGCTAGCCCAAATATACAAAAATATACTGATTATGTATATGATATATATATACATGTATATTTATACTTGATATAAAAAACTTATACATTTGCCTGTTATTATTTTTTAGGCGGCCAAAAAATGTAACTATCCCTTAATTAATTATACAAACCAATAGGCAAATAGTACTGGAGATAAGAGATTGAATGGCAAAATTACCTGATGCTTTAAAGTATGCGGTCCGTGATTCCTTTTTGCCGAATCACATCCAGCCTTTGCTGATACAGGAGATGGCGTCTCTGCATTATGTTTAGAAATAGGAGTAACTGAACTTGGTTTTGGGATCTTCGGTGATGCTTCGATGTGAGCTTTCTGTGCACCTGAACCACCAACTTTAGCCCGGTTGCCCCTCATTGGGGAACTATGCTCTCTCGTTTTTCCTTCTTTCATAGCCAGCACGATACTTTTTATTGTTTTAGGTTGCTTAGTTTCTGCATCACATCTCCTCTCTTCATCAATAATGTTCTTAGATTCATAGTCATCTGTATCTTCAGGAAAGATATCAGCTCCGTGATTTTCGTCAAAGGAATGAGGCAGCGCAAAGTCAATATCGTCGTCACCAAATGCAACATCTATATCAGTGCCCTTATTATCATAATTGGAAGCCCTGCTACAAGAACTTGTACTACTTTGGCTTTCCGCCATGTTCTTTCTAGAGTCACGACCAGTAGCGACAGGTTTTTCAACATGATTTGCCACACGAGTAGTAAAAGATGGTCGATATTGCTCAACATACGGCAGCAAATACGGGTGCTTTAGGAGCTCAGAAGCCTGAAAAGGTTGATGTCAAATGATTGAACTACGTATTATTCCGATGAAAAAGTTACGGGAGAGTAAATCCTTGGTAAGCTTACACTGGGACGATGCTCGGGATTCTTTCTTAGCATGCCTTTAATAAGTGTTTTCCTGTGAAAACAATATATAACAATAAGGATTAGAAGTACACAATTTCGTATTCCTCTGCTTCATAGTGATTAAATTTGATTCAAACATAAAGCAATTGTGACAAACAAATGGCAGACTTACAAGGATGGAGAATAACAAGATGGCAGAGGCCCAATGGACGACCGATTAATCTTGCTTATTAATCCAGCCATGTCCTGAATCATTATCAAGATTACATTTTCAGTCCAATTAGTAGGAAGCTCTAAACTTGAAGGAGGGGAATCAAGGAAAAGAAATAGAGAAGAGTAGAAATCTTACAAATGCTTTAAATGCAGGGCGATAAGCAGCCATTTCATACATACAGCAGCCTGGTCAAGAAACGAATGACTTTAATCCGCAGAAGCTAATAATAACATTTAAAACATGGTGCAAGACACTCAAGCCAATAATTGTGAGATTAGAAACCGATAGTTAGTATCCTCACCAATGTGCAATTGGTACTTTATACATTGTGACATCAAATTCTAAAAGCATTGCCTTAATATAAATGCACTACTCTGATAGAGAGTATAAGGTACAGAAAACTGCATACCTAGGGACCAAATATCTGATTTAAAACCATAAGGAATATCCGCAAGAAGTTCAGGGCACATGTAATTGGGAGTTCCAACTACCTGGAATATGCAACAAAAAAATATCATCAGCTTTCTGAACAAGCATCTTCTATCTTTACTTCTTGCACAACTACTTCTTGTAAAAGACGGGTGGGTTGGACTCTTCATCCTCGGTTTGTATTTTCCCCGTTCAGAGTGAAAATGTTTAAAACAAACTTCCAAATTTATTTAGGTATTTGCAGCGCAGACACGCGTTAAATCATTTTCGAGCCCAAATGCTTCATCCATACACTAAGCACGTTATGATATTTTATAGTTGTTTTATCACCAGAACCACAAATCCAAATATGTTAGTCTAAATCAGGATTTTGAACTTCCAAAAGATGGATAGCACTTGAGTCAAGACTCGAGAGAAATCAAAAGTGGTGTGTATATGTTGGTTAACAACAACATATTCTATATAATATGCCAATACGTGTGATTGTGTTTGCTTTCTCTTCGATTACTGACTATTTATGTTGAAATATCTATTCAATGTCATATCCTAGACGTATGAGAGTGTCACCCCATTTTCTCTCTATACTTTTCTACAGGTGCAAGCTACAATGAGTAGCGTTATCAAAATTTCCAATAGTCTCCGTAAACCAAAAAATAATAATAACGGGAACCTAGCATGCAATTCTTTTGCATTTCATTGGATGATATATCCAAAATTAGAAAGTAAATGAAAAATAACTAAGTATATCGGAACTTACTGAAGAAGCCAAGTCATCTGCCTTCAATGTTTTCGCAAGCCCAAAATCCCCTGGAACAAAAAGTATTGTCAAAATCAGATTCACATTCTCAACTTCAGTAGAAAGAACGACTGCACTGAGCTTACCAAGGCGAACATCTTGTTCCTTGGTGAGAAAGATGTTTGAGCACTGTCACAACAAGTTATGAAAATTACCTTAGAAAATTAGGAAAGAACCGTAAATGCAAACATATTAACAAATGTTGAAATACATACTTTAAGGTCACGGTGCAGCACATAATTTGAATGCAGATACTCTACTGCCAATAGTAGTTGAGTGAACCAGTTTAGAAGTTTCTGCAAGGTGAACATTTACTTGAACAATCAACAAACAAAAACGGTTAAGTAATTGAAATCTATTCTAGATAAATTATACAGTACCACCTACTGCCCAAATTTATCACTAACATGTCTCAATCGAATTATTAGCTTAATAATCTATCAATTTACCTCTTCTGGAAAATATTGACCATTTTGTTTCTTCATCAGTTCAGCCCTATCAAAAAATGTTTTATCAAAGGGGGGAAGCAAATACTTGAAACCCTTGTTTACCGGTTAAAGCACTAATAACAGAAAACTATGTCAACATGAATTGTTCAAGAAACTTACATATCGCCACCTTCGCAATAGCCAGTAACAATGCAAACATAGCAGCCCTGCATTTACGATCAACAAAGGGCAAATAATTACATTATGTACAGAGAAGTTAAGTCCAATTCGCTGGCAAAAACTTCACGCCCTTCACCTTCTCTACCCATGCTTCCTTGAATTCAACAATAAATGGGTGTTGAATCCGTGCAATTAACGCCATCTGCACATCAAAATTTTGGATTACATCTACGTAGAAATCTTGAGCATATATGCATTCATGTCATTAGTATTATGCTCAAAAAGCCACACATCCCACAAACACTAAGATGCAAACGAAATCACTATCAGATAACAAAATATACATGCAATTGGCAAACATGTATTGTATCTCGAAAAGCTTAAGGAGAAATGAACTAAATCAACCAGTGCAAGTATTCTTCACAAAGTTTCCCTAATATTCAAGCATAGGATGAATTTCAAGTCTAGAATCTCTAAAAAGTGATATTGGAATATAATGAACGGGCTATCTCAGCAAGAGAAGATCAAGTAAAGCAGAATCTTGAGCTAGCTTTTAGAGTTGAGTTAGGTCCAAAATCTATTTTTTATCATGGTATCAGAGTCAGGCCCTCCCAGTTCTTGTTTCACTCAATGTTGGGCCCCCGTATTATGTTGTCCACCCTCTAATAGTCAGGCCTAGGCATGCAGGGGAGAGTCTGTAGTCCCACATCGGTTGGGTGGGAGGCAATTTATCTCGTCTTGAGCAATCCTCACCTCCAGGGCCAGCTGATGGGTGAAGCAACTAAAGCATTTGCTTTAGGCCTCACCCTTTTGGGGCCCCCAAATTTTACCCAAAATAGAGTACTTAGTTAAATTTGTAAGAACTACTTTTTGTAGAAAGGTTTTTTATAGGTTAAAAATGATAACATTTTAAATCATCACAGATTTACTGTTTCACCAAAAAAAAAAAACTGGTAATGTGAATCTTCCCCTAAATATTTTAGGTGTGAGTAAACTGGGGAATAGGTTTGACATGAGCATTATTGTTTTCTCTTTTTATTTTTCCTCAATAGAAAATGTGTAGATTTTAGAAAATTATTTACAACTACATATCAAAATGTTAAAATAGACTTTAAATAAAATTAGATATTAATTTTTAAAAAATTTAAGGCCTCTCATTCAAGTTTGGCTTTAGGCCACCAAACTTATTGAGCCGCCCCTGCTCACCTCTTGAGTTAGATTTTAGGATTGAGTTAGGCCCACAGTACATTTCTTTAACAGTTTTCAAGAACCCTTTAAACACTCAATGAACAGTCCAACAAAGTATGAAATCAAACAAAACATAGAAGTGGAAGTCAAACTCAATAGTAACTAATCTTATACTACTATTCAAAAATTTGGGAGGAAAAGGCATTGTATTCAACATATTAAGCTAAAGAATCTTTTCTTCTTTGAGTAACTCATCTTTATCCCCTTATTTACCAACTTCAAAGAGAAAAAGGACATAAAATATAATCATTAACCAACAAAAAAAGGAACAAAAATCCACCTCTTGATGAGCAGATCTCCTGCATCTCTCTGTTTGTCGAGCCAAACGAATCTTCTTTAGCACATACCTATCAATTAAATAAACCCCGCAAAGAAAATGTTATAAACCAAATCAAACTACAGAAATTCAAAGCACATATTCAGGTAAAAAAAAAATATAGTTTACTTTTTTCTCTCCTGTTTGTGATGCACTAGAATAGCTGCACCAAATGCTCCACGCCCAATCTGTTCCATGATCTCATATTGATCCATTCTTGATTCCATCTCACAAATTGCCTTTTGAAATGTGTTCAGTAAAACTTGCTTTCGGCTCGGACCATGTATACATATGGAAACAAAAATTCTAAAAAAGAGTACAATATACTGAACTCATTCTGAATTCTCTGACTCTAAATCTTGAATCTGTCAAATAATGACAAAATGAGAGACACTGGAATTAAATCAATCACTGTACATTTTCTTCATTCAGTCAAACCCCACTCTATCTTTTGGATCAACAGCAATTCCTCCTATCCATTTGCAGATAGATTCCAAAGAGAAAAGGCAATACCCCAAACAAAAATATACACACAAAGATTGCTACTTTATCAAAGGTAGGTAAGATTTAAACCCAAATGGCCTTTTGGGTACTCAAGAAATGACATTTACACTAGAAAAATTACTTCTTTAACAACATATATACGTAAGGTTTGAATCTTTATAACACGCAAGCTTGACCCAAACACCACCGTAATAAAAAAGGAAAAAAGTATGAATCTTTATCCAGGATTGGAATCAAAATGGCCTTTTTGGGTACTCAAGAAATGAGATTGACAGTACAAAATTTACTTCTTCAACAAGATACATGCACAAAGTTTGATTCTTTATCCAAGATTGGTAAGATTGGAATTGAATTGGCCTTTTGGTATTGGGAAAAGGGATTTAAGAGGACTCTTTTAGGTGCTGAGTCAAAATAGAATGAGAAAAAAGGAAAGTGGGTGAGCTTTGGGGTGTGTGTCTGTTTCCTCTTTTTATTTTATTTATTACTTTAACAGTATTTTTACGTCTCAAATTATCTGTGGTAATTCTATTAGCCACAGTTATGAGGAATCTTTAAATTTACTTGATAGTAATAATACTGATTTGATAATTTTTACTATAAATTTTTATAAACTGCAATCTCAATTTCAAGATTTTGATATCAAACCTATTACTTCTGATAATATTTTGGAATTATTAAAGAAAGTCATTGATAATAATTTCTTTTATCTTTAATAATAATTATTCTTAAAAATTAAAAATATTTCAATTATAACATAATATTATAATTGTTCAAATATCAATAAGACATAAAACAAAGATAAAATAGTCAAAATTACCTTAAAATTATTATTTTATTAAAAAGTGTGTAAAATAAAAATACGACAGTTAATTTGAGTCGGAGGGAGTACTAAAGTATATACTACTGTTTTGGCTTCTGGTTTATTCTTGGAGAGGCTGATCTTATAAAAACAGTTGTCACAGTTCTCAACTCTTCAAGCATCTGTGGAGTATATTCATTAATAAACACAATTATTTAATGTAGTAATGGTCTACATATTAATGTTGAAAGATATGGTATTATTAGTTTAATCATGGATAGGGTAGGTTTAGTTTTAAGTCACTGCAACTTCCAACCATGTTATCTCTTACATGGTCATGAGTTTAAATGTTGTACATTTGGCAGTGTATTTTCTTGTCCTATCAGGTTATTTAAGTATCGAGATATTATCGAATAGGCTGTATTAAGTAAAATAATTTTTGTATAAAAATTTAATTTGTTCAATATAATATTTGGTTGCTCAATTCAAGTTATGCATACCTAATACATGGATTACTTGTACCTTATAGGAGGGCTTAGTTAATACTAAAAAAACCAAGGGATTACTAATCTCTGCATTAACTATACATGGATAAGACTCTAAAATTACTAAACCGCCCTTCAAACCCTTTTCCTAAATTTTTTTATATACAGAAAGAATATTATTCAACAGTATAATTATAAAGAAGATTTTGTACAGTTTTAAAACCAAACACAAGCTAATTTTTAATGCAATGAACCAAACTTGATAAAAAATAATCTCAGCACTACAATCCATGCATTACTAATCTCTTTATTATTTGTGTTCGTACCTAACGACCCCTGAAACACAATAATATAATATTATTTGTGTAATTTAATGTATTTATTTTTATACTGTCTCAAAAAGATAAAGCTCTCATAAAAGTAATCCAATTATTAAACGATTATTTTCATTGGTCTTCCCGTTTGATGTATAAAAAATTATCTCTGTATACAATTTTATACTATACAATTGCGTGGTTTTCTATACAAAATCTATCGTATAAAAATACGTCTTATTTCCAAAATAAAACTCGAGATAAATATTGACTTATTAAGTTCAATGTAACAATATACGAAAACTATTCTAATATACTATTAGATAAGAATATATAAATTGAGCAACACATCAATATCTCAAGATAAAAATACCTTTAGATTAGGCAATTTTCACATAATAATTCATGCATGTAATCATGTATTATTATTTAGCCCGTAATAATTTATGTATTATTATTCACTGCATAGTCATTGCTTTTTTTAAAAACATAAACAATCACATTATTATAATCTTCATAACTAAATCGTAAAATAAATTATCTTTAACGTATAAATTCGAAGAATAATTTTTTTTTTATTTGGGGGGGGGGGGGTGAAAGGGAGATGGAGAAAAAAAAAATTGTGTTTGAAAAACACCATTTTTTTATTATAAGTTTTTTTATTATAATCTTGGTAGGGTGTGACTGTCGAAGAATTATTGAACATGATATGTGACAAAGGAATATGCTTCTGAATGGACAAGAAGCAAAAAAGTTGTATGGTCAATTATTATACATGTGTTTAATCTCCTGATATAAATAAGTTTTTCTTTTTGTATTTTTTATGATAAAGTTCATTTTCAGTTTTTTGCTGATTAATATAATATTGTGTTTTTCAAATTTTATCGTTATATCTTTTACACTTGAGATATTTAACCTTATACAAAGTTTATTTTTTGGAAAAAAAAAAAAAAAAAAAAAGAAGAAATTCAATAGACACGTTATGCAAGTCACAGAAAGAGATAAACTTAAGTTAAATATTTTTTCCAAGTTTATTTTTCCTACTTATTTAACAATTAAGTTAATGGAGTGTAAGAGTTAAAAAGCTGATCTCATGGGAATCAAATTAAATAAATGAATTAGACAAGTCTTTTTTCAATTTACATTTTTATTATTTAACTATAGTCAAGTTATATTATAGATTTTTACTTTAATATTTGATTCTTGTAGTTAAATTATTTAAATTGACTGAAACATGAGCGTATGTACCTTGTTGCACACGCTGTCACCGGACACTACTTCGTTTATTTTTTTATGCACAGGAAAAATAAAAATATTAAGGATAAATATGAACAATAGCACTGCTTATCATTATAGTGATTTGTTCGTTAATCCACTAATTTTAAACTATGACACCGCTTATAAAATATATTACAAATGAATGGTAAGACTCTTCCAGACAAGATAGAATATACCTCTCAAAACCCCACCTCAATTAATTACTTCTTAGATAAATTAGGTGGAAAATAAAACAAAGTTTGAGACCATAGTTTAAAGATTACAATTTTATCCTTTAAAATATTTTCCTCTTTTGTTTTTCCTTTTTTATTTATTTATAGTCTATAGACTGGCCCCTCATATAAAGAACAAAAAATTTATTAATATAATTAGGATAATGGCAAACCACTTAACTAAGCTACTGAAAATAAAGTGTTAGGTTTGACAAAGCAAAAGTTGAATTTCCACTTTTTTCGTTTAAAAACCATTTTGACACACTTTATGATTGATGGTGTCCACTCCACATGTTTCACGGTCTTTCGTAATTTTTCTTTAAATTTTAACTACAATTGTACAATACACACATTTTATTTAAATCTTACGTAAATATCTCAAATAAGTTCTAGCTTACCAACTTTTAGTTAGTGGCGCAGGAGTGTTAAAATATATAAAAGTAAACATATTAGAAAATTAAGGGGAATCAATACATAGTTTACATATATATAAATTTATTTTTTTTACCTACGTACACAGTGTAATTTTTTTTTACGAAAGGGTGTCATTTGACATCCCTTCCTATAATGTGGCTCCGCTACTGCCTCTAGTTATTAATCATACAATCACCAAAATTAGTCAAGTACATATAAACATTGAAAACCCAAATAAATAAGGTTCTTTCTCTCCAAGAATCACATGCAAAGATCTCCTTTCATATTTTTAGGTGTGATCAGAAATATTAGATGTAAGACGGAAAGAAAATTTTATGGACGATGTAGCAAATAAGGTGATAAACTAAATAAATAAATAAATAAATATATATATATATATATATATATATATATATATATATATATTGTATATTTTGTATCAAAACTCGCAGTTAAAATAAATTTAAATATTCAATTCAAACCACCTCAAAACTTCACCAAATCATCCAAAAATTAAGATAAACTCCTTAAGATGTACCCAACCTATTCTAATAATACCCACTCAAAAGAAAGCAAATTTTTGACTTTTTTGCTACAATAGCTAATTTGGCTTTATTGATAACATTTGGCTAATATTAGCAATATTTAATGAATTGACCAATTTTTGTAATAAACTACATATAAATGGATATAGCTGATAGTTATTCTTTCTTTTTTTATAATACAAAATTTTGTGACTTAATAATTATATGTATATATTTGTTTAATATTATACGTAGATATTTAAAATAACTGTCGAACCATTTATTGCTTTGGATATTTAAAACTCTTCATCTTTACCTCTTGAAATTTTTTTATATCAGGTCATAATACATAATTTATTTGTGTTTAAGGTTACAAATCTCATTTTTTATAAAGGTACATGCATATATCTTTTGCGTGTTTAAAATTTTTTACGATTATCAAAAGAATATCTACAAGCACCTTTTATAAAAAATGAGACTTGTAATTTTGAAAATAGAGCACACTATATGCTACAACACGTAAGATGATAACTTGATAGTGTAAAAAATTCTTTTATTACTCAAAAAATATCTATAGGTATCCTCCATAAAAATGAGACTTGTACTTTTAAAAATAAGGTAGGTTAACATACTACAACAACTTAAAATAATTTGATAGTATAAAAACTCTCTACACGGTTACGTTACTGCTCGTTCGGTTTAAGGGATTAGGTGAGTTACCCCAGTATATATTTTGGAATTAAATCTATCTCGTGTTTGGTTGGAGATAGAAGTTAAAATCGATATTACTTTAATTTAAAAATTCATAATATAACTTATCTTATATAGAACGTGAAATAATTTATTCAAAATTTAATCCTAATTTTAACTTTAAAATTATTATAATCTTGAAATATTCTGGTTTTAAACCAACTAATATGCGTTAAACTCAATGGTCCCTAGTGATGAGCTAGATTTCATAGTTAGCTTCATATTTTATCTGTTTTAATTTAGATGACATATTTCGTTGAGAGTCAATTTAATTAAAGTTTGAAGCTAAATTAAATTAGTTCAACTTAGTTTTTTTAACTTAAAATTTAGATATACAAAAACTACAATAAAAGTACTGCTCCCTCCTGTCCACAATAAGTGGCTATTTTACCTTTTTATTTTGATCTCCAATAAGTATCCATTTACCTAATCATGAAGGCATTACTTTTATTTTTTCAAAATTTACCCTTATTTACATATTCAAATGTGTCAAGGTAACAACTAACTAAAGTTAATTTAGTAAATACATCTTTTTATTTCTAGAAATTTGTATTTTCTTAATGAGTATGTCAAAGATAAAATGATCACTTATTATGAACCAGAAAAAATATAAATTGTAATTTTTTTCATTTCACTATGATAACAAAATATATTTTAAAATATTGATCAAGCTTCGTTCAATTTTAACTCTCGATAAAATAAATATATTATTATAATTGAGAGGGAGTAATTCCTTACCAAGAGAAAGACTGCCAACGTATCCTTCTTAAGCAGCCAGATTGCCAGTCTGGCAGCTCGTGGCTTTTGGCCGGCGGCCAATGATTGATATCAAAGTGGAATTGTATATGGTAAAGTTGGCTATATTATTTTGCACATGGCTATTTCACTAAATGACACCATACTATATAGCTGGGCACTAGAATTTCCAGTTGGATTACTTTTATTAGTTTTTCTACTATTGAGTCGGACCATTCTAAGTTCACTTTCATTTGTCATTTAGAAATTAAATAAGAAATGAAGAGCAAATAATAGTCAAACATTCAATTAATATGAATATGACGAGGTATAATGGGATACATATTAATGAAAAAAATAGCTAGCTTATATATAATATATAGTACTAGCATTCATTTTCATTCCGGATTAATTAGATCGTATAACTAATAAAAGAATGTGTGAGATTTCACCGTATTTAATGAAGAGTTTTCGTTTTGTGTTTTGGGAGTGAAAAATTGTGATACAGGAAACCAAATAATTTATCGAGTCTATGAATTTTGATTTTCGAATGTGAACAACTAAATTGAAAAAGAAAGAAAGAATTAGATCCAATGAAACGAACAATGTAGTTTGAAACGATAGGGCTTTTTTCACTTTTAGCTCGCATCATAAATTGTTTATATTCGATAGCCGAAAAAGTATGTAAAATTTATAATATAATTTTTATATATAACATACAGAATATATATATATATATTCGACTATCAATTTAAGAGCAATTATACAATATTATTTCTCCGAAAAGGATGGGCCATATTGGTACTAGTCTAGTAAGGCAAATCGGTCAAGTAAACAAAATCTTCACAATACCGTACATGTTAGCCCAATTGAAAAGATGGGTCCATTCAGTGAACAGAAGCTGAATTTCCATCAAAGGAATATATATATATATAAAAATATATTCACAACTACCATATAAAATCAGTGTCACCTGAAGAAGAAGAAAAGGCATGAGATTGTTTAAAAAGTGGGTACGGATTAAACTTTTTTAAGAAGTGAGTAAAGAAGAAGACGACGACGACTAAGGAGAAGAAAGAGTAGGAGAAAGATAAAGAAAAAGAAGTATGAAATTGTTTAAAAAGTGGGTACGGATTAAACTTTTTTAAGAAGTGAGTAAAGAAGAAGACGACGACGACTAAGGAGAAGAAAGAGTAGGAGAAAGATAAAGAAAAAGAAGTATGAAATTGTTTAAAAAGTGGGTATAAATTAAATGGGAGCGACAATTTATACTAAGTTCATGTCATCGATATTACGTTGACAAGCAGAACCAAGAAGGGAAGAAATTAAGGTATTGGTTACAAACAAGCCCACGAATGACGTCTCAACCAACGACTTTTGCAATAACTTCACCTTTTTTCTTGGTGCAATATGGTTATACCCCAATACAAACTTGTCTCCATTCTCAATGTTCCTTTTCTTATGCAAAAACATTTGTGCTCAACTATTTTTTAGTTACTTTTTTCCATTTTCAGCCCCCAAAAGCTACTGGTTGACTGGTTGTATGAATGATTCAATAATATTACTTGTGAATATACATATATAATGACAGCTTAAGAGTTTAATTAAATTTGAACAATTGAACTAGTTCTTCATATAAATAGCCGTAGTCAAATGATAATAGCTTTTTATATCATATAAATTTGTATCGTTTCATCGAAATAGAAGGGTGATTTAATTGTTCATTCTATACCCAAGTTTTCCTCAAATATGGACAATTTTTTTTACGATGGTTATAAATCAGACTAAGAGTGACTTCTTCTGCTGATTAAGATATTTTGTTTGAGTGTTTGCACATTCGAAAAATAAAATATCATCTCTCATTCATTTGGAGCAAGCATCTTTGAAGCATGGATGACTTCGTAAAGCAATAAAAAATAAAAAGAAAATGCATGAGTTGGAGTTGGAGATATCTTTTCGTGGTCAATGCTTGCCTAATATCCTATATATATAGGCCATGTTCTATCATACGAAATACATGAGTGGTGGGATGGATATGATCTCTTCACCCTTAATCAGAGATTTCGAGTACAGAAAAAAATTTGTTAGGGAACACTTCTCCCTTAAATAGACCTTACGTGATGCGAATTCGAATATAATTGGACTCCAATACAAATACCGGATACTGGACGAGAAAAAAACAAATACCTTGATATAATTGTGATGTGTGAAAACAGGGTTCCAACTAATAAAATCTTTCAAAAGCCACATCTTTTAATTATCTCTAGTTATTACAAGTACACCATGTGACACTTTAATTTTCAATTGGTTCCAATCATGTTTCTTCTTTCCAATTATTTGCTTCAATTTAATTAAAGTATTTAGTAATCTAATAGTAAATGAATAGAGTTGTTTTCATCTAAAGCTACGTGAAGAGGGCCTTCTAAAGCGAGAATAGTACAATTATTAATACAATAATGGCAGTAAATTGACATAAATTAGTACAATTATTGCACTTATAATTGCTCATTCTCATCCACAAATTTTGTTTGATACTAAACCCCACATGATTTTGAGACATATAACAAATCCAATTATTCAATTATATTTTGAAGCTAAGATAGGGACATTAATTTTAAGTGTATTTTTCAAAATGTTGTTTAGATTTTGTTTAGAAATGTAATTAACTAGAAAATCAAAAGAAATGTTCAATTGAAATCGTTATAATTGATAATTTATCTCCTTCTCTTTTTTTCTTAATATTTGTTTTATATGCGTAATTCGAATTACTTTATCAAGGACTCAAGAAAAAAAGAAACAGTAAAAAATAATTGACTGCAAGTTATGAAGAAAAAAATAAAAAGTGCTTATAGCCAACAATATTTTTTTAATTACGTTTAAAAAGTTGAACTTAGTGCTTTTGAGAGCTAATAGAAAAATAACCAAAGGATGATTTGCAAGGTTAATTGAAATAGTACAAAGAAAAAGAAAAGATAATTACTTCACTTGGCAGGTACACATACAAAGAGACATATTTTATATTATAATTTTTCTACTGTTCAAGAAAATATAAAAGGGTAATTCATGCTAAAAATCCTACTACAATGAGAACTATTATATTTTGTATCAACTTACCAACTTCTAGCTATTAATCATAAACTTATCAAAACTAACCAACAACATATAAAAATCGAAAACTAAAATAAATAAAGTTCTTTCTCTCCAAGAATCGCACGCAAAGATCTCCTTTCATAATTTTAAGTGTGATCAACAACACTAGATGAAAGACGGAAATGAAATTTAGATGAGGTAGTAAATAAGGTGATAAAATACATTTTATATATATATATATATATATATATATATATATATATACACATATACACCAACTTCTAGCTATTAATCATAAACTTATCAAAACTAGCCAACAACGTATAAAAATCGAAAACTAAAATAAATAAAGTTCTTTCTCTCCAAGAATCGCACGCAAAGATCTCCTTTCATAATT